>JARHVA010008532.1:40000-107500 GCA_037957365.1 Torreya grandis | reverse complement strand
CTATATCTTTACTCAATCTTATTTATTCAGTTTAGTCTTTTGATTTTGATAGCTCTTAAGTAAGGACTAATTTATGCAAATTTTAGTTGTAGGACATGCATTGGAGCATGCTTCTTATACTCAGACATTACTTCATGGGCTTTACTTCCTAGGTAAGTCTAGTTATTTTATTTTTTTCATTTATCCTATTCATTTTGGTTTGCTACATTTCTATAATAAAGGAGATAGGGGGAAAAATCACCTAAAAGTGGTATTTGAGTTTTGAGAGTGATATTTGAGACTACTTATATATAACATAGCCCTAGACCTACTAGAGAGCATATTATCACACTTATTTAACCTTTGTGTGGGTCACATGCATCTATAGTTATCTCTAAAGTATATATAAACCCTCATTTCTGTATCTTTGTGCTTTTTGCTTAGTGTTCTTCGTATTGGACACTTACATCATAATAAGGATACTAGTTCCACATGTAATAATTGTTCCCAAAATGGTGTTAATGTCCTTTACCCTAGATTTTTCCAAATGGATATCTTTTCAAAACTAAATCCTCCTTTGAGGTCAGCTTGGACATATTTAATTATTTGCACAAGTAATATAACAATATAAATACATAAATTTTATCCCTCTAACCACTAGATGGAATTCCAATGCAAAATAGACATTTAAACATAAAAAATGTCGAGCATAATTAGGGTTATCAATCCCTATTCTACCCTATTTATGCATACTACCATCTATAGCATTTCTAAGCTCATTTTTTCTATATTTCTAGTCACAAACTAATTCAAGACACTCAAGGCCACTATCATACTAGCATAACATGCACTTTTAGTAATACTTAGGTAGGGATAAATAAATTAATATTGATCACTCCTTAGAATATTGGTGCATAGTCAACTCTCTTCATAATAGAGTGTTGAGGATATTCATCTTACTCTACTAATGAACACACTTTTTAGTTCATGCCTTAGTTACATGAATGAATAAGGTTTACACAATATATCAGTTATTGCAAGCATAACATAGGGTTATAGAACTCATGCATATAATAAGAGACCCCATAAATCCAAATACATGTACAACTAGAAGTTGGAGATAGTCCTACATAGAAGACACTACTACCATATCAGGACACTATCGCCACTTTGCCAATAATATCACTATTATTCGATTATGGCACTACTATCTAGGAGAGGTTTTGATATAGAGATCTAGTTTACAATACATAAAACAAATTCCATCTTAGTTTTTAGTACTCAGATCATCTATATCTGGTATTTTTTAGTTGTTTTCTATTACACTATTTATTAGTAGTTTTAGAAAGTCAAAGCTAGTCAATTGTGTAACAAATCAATGGCTATATTTATTTCATGTTATTTACATGATTTAGTCTACTAAAATCTTTAATCAAACATAGGATTTACATACTCTACATCCTAAAAGGTTAAAACAATATCCTTATATGGTGGAGATGTAATAATTGGATTTTTAACATTACGAATAGTATCATTTTGCATGTTTATTGGTTCTTAAGACTCTTCATCATTGGAAATCAAAGGATCAGAATAATGAGGTTGAACATAGCCAAGAGGAATACAATTAAATTCATATCCATAAGGAAAAAATATCATTGTCAATAGCTTGGTCATTTAGATTTGCATTTGCATCATTTATTCTTTCATTGTCATAACTATAAGTAAAGGCAGGGGTTTGAGCTCATTTTTGATGTTCCATAAGATCCTCATATTAAATACATTGATCATTAGGTCCATAAATCAACTATTTAAAAGATGAAGTTTTTTTGGTTGAGGTCCTTTAAATGGCCATAATGTAGGAAATCCATAAGGAGTTGAGAGTTTAAAGAAAATTACAAAGCACAACCAGGAGGGCCAAAGAAACAAGAATATTTAACATTTCTAAACTAACTCTTACTAAGTACAAATTAGATCTGAAAATAAAATACATAAATCTGAAGTGAAATTTGAAAGAAGGTGAAAAGCCTAATATACAAACTAGGGTTTTGGTTCAGTAAACATAGGATGGGTTCACCAAATTTTTTATATGATTTTGGAATTTTACAAGATAATACCCAATTAATAAATATTATTTGAATGGAATAATAATATTTATATTTACACTAAATTATAGTCAATAATATAGATTTTCTTAATTTAACATGTGCAAATAAATAAAACAAGTACAAAGTGTCTAAGGGACAAAAGAGAATATTTCTTATTTGATGTTTTGTTCTAGAGTATGAAAGTGATTAGGAATGATCACAAAATTTTGATAGAGATATGGATTAAATTCATTATGAGTTTTCAATGCATTTGACCACTGGACATTTTCATCCAAATGGGACACTTGTGTCGATGATAATGTCCTTATGTTGATGCTAGTGTCTACACCATAATATAGCTCTATTTTTGAATCCATTAGTTATATTTTTTACTGGTTTTTATCATCTTCCATCCGAAGTCTTTATATTTCATGCATGCATTTTTGCTCTCATTTTATTGATCAAAACACTAGGTACACTATTGAATGATGTCCTTCAAAAAAGATTGGTTAGTGGTCGCATGGTGTCACTCACAACAATCCCACTATCAAAGGGCACTGTCTACATCTCCAATAATCAAGAAGAAGTCCTTAGACTCATGTAGTTATCCCCCACATGTTGGATTATCCATGGATCATGCAATGTGTGTGAAAAAAGTACAACAATGACCAAGATTGTAACTTGGCAAATATGCCTTATAATTGTTCTTTTAGTTCTTCAGACTTGTAGTTGGATTGTTCACTTGACTGATATTAGAATAGGGTAGAATAAGAAAACTTTTGGTAACTTGAGTGCTTATTGAGTGCTCTTTTGGTCTAATTTCTAGGTGAAGAATGAATGAGGGTTGATATTATATTTATACCAATCCTATATAAAGATAAATATTATTAAATCACTTAGACCAACCATTGCAATACATTTTATTTGTAGTTTGGATGGATTTAGGGCACTCAACATTTACATAAGAGGAAAATAATAATGTCGATGTTATTCTCTAACTTAAACGATAGTGTTCAGGGAGAAGGAGAGCATGCATAGGCTTAAAACTTGCAAAGCTATAAGATAAGTATATTTGAAGTATTCTGGGCAAGATGAGATGTTTGTGCTATTAATATAAGGCTAGTTAGACTAAGATATAGACCATGGGGCACAAGCTAGAGTAGATGTGAGGCTTATAAAATTAAGGCATGTATACGACGAAGATAAGCATATGGGATCATAAGTTTGACAAGTGTACAAAACTAAGGTGCTACATAATCACAAAATATCGTCTATAAAAAATATTTTTATTCTTTATAATTTTTTTAAATTATAAAGATACGATATAAGCATCTTAACATTATTAGAGTTCTAACATTTACTACTAAAACCTCCCTCTATTGCTTAAACCTTACTGTATTATTAATGTAGATTAGCCTTTAAATTGTACTAAAAATTCTTAAAAACTTTAGAGTTTCAGTAATATGAAAACAAGGAACTATTTCTACTATTCCCACTTATCAATGTAACTTAATTTTGATAAGCTCAACAAGAAGGTTTGCCCTACAAAACTGCGCATATTATAAACTATCCATACTTTAACAGCCACATTGACCTTTATTTGTGACATGAAGACATTAATATATTTTTTTGTTATTCTAAGTTCATCCCTTATTAAAGGAAGACAATAGTACTAATACACCATGGAGATTCATTGTTATTTCATGTCGTTGTTACTACTACCAAAAACCCAACGCATGTTGTCAAGGATAAAGCATACTAATTTATTTATATCTTACTTTTAAGAACGAAAGCATAAGATAACTGTAAGTTAAGTTGCCTGCAATCATTGTAACCACGCTTAGAAAATAATCTTTTGAAATTGTCCGAAATGAGATTATTAATTTAAATAAGCACCCAGATCATAGAGTATTAAAATAGGCACACATTCAATCATAACACGGAAACGGAGAGATCAAATAGGGATCCGACTACAACACACCCATGGTTTGAGGAAGAAGACAAATCTCTATGTCTACACTTCCCGACCCATCACTTCCCGGGTAGGAAGACATTTTTCCATTAAATTTATTTGCCCATGCACTTGTCACAGCAATTCGCCTTACCCGTCCAAAATCATAGGATCACTTCCTATCATCACGGTGTTTTTCGGACATGTCTTGTTCAGCTGCATGACTGTCAGGGGTTTGTCAAGTTCGGATCTGATGTTTGCAGCTTGGTGTACGGATATGATGTTGTGCAGTAATCTGGCCACCCATGGAATAGTGCTGTCCAAAATCTCTCCGGCAGTAATGGTTTCACTGGCAAATTGAGTGGCGTTAGCAAAGTCTGAATAAGGCAACGGAGGAACGACTCTGGGCCTGCAGTTATTTGCATGTTTGAGGGTAGTTAACTCTAAGGAATAGAGTCCTCGAGCTCGTGTGATGGCCTGTCATATGTGAGCAGAGACAGCCTGGAAAGAAGAGATGGGTTTTCCTTTTGAAGCACCCCTGTTGGCTTGTCCCTTAAGCCTGGAGACGGTTTTCCCTGAAGAGAGAATTTTTCGCTAAATAGTGGTCGTGTAAACGTATGAAGGCTTTCGGTTTTGAGTTGGCGTAAGCTAGGTGTAATTGAGAACCTGAGGTCAAACGAGTGTGAAGCAATGACAGAGGCTGATGACTCACGGCATAATTGGACCTAACAGTTGATTGAATGCCACAAAGCAGTTCCGTCTACAACTGCATGGTTTATTGTGAAAGCTACTGTAATGCCATCTCTCAGCTTGGTCACCTGATCAATAAAAAAAATCCATATGCTACATGGTATCTTAAGACCATTTAAGATATATATGAAATGGTAGTTTATGCGCTTAAGGCACAACGACTTTAACCTAGTTTAGTGAGGGTTCCGACTTCTAACCTAACTTAGCATCCACGTAACATTTAAAATAGCGTGCACAATATAAAAAATCTAAAATGCTAAAGCTTTAGTGCCTCCGCATTCATATGGATAATATAAAAAATTAAAATTAAAACAAACTCTGTGAAGTGGTTTGCTTATAGTTAATAAAAGAAGTTATGTTTGTTGTTTTGTGGAATTAAGGATTCGGTTTGTTTTATGTAAACAATTAAAATAATAGTTATTTCAGGGGACGAATTGTATCGGTAGGTATATATATATATATATATATATATATATATATATATATATATATATATATATATATATATATAGGTGGAACCCTTATCCAGTATGACCAAAAACAAAGGAGACTAAAATAGTTGTTGATAAAATTCATCGCAAGACATAAATAAATGTTGGTTTTGATTTCCTACACTATATATTAGTTGCAATTATCATGAAATCATCTGACCTTAAAATTCACATGCTCCACTTAAAATGCGAAAATATAAATCAATATTGGATATGTCATTAATATCCAATCACCATTCTTTATAAATGTCAATTCGATTAGATGTTGTTCAATCAATTGTCACAGTTGCAAAAAAATCCCATCACTCTGTCAAGCTTTGAAATCTGGTTTTGGCTTTTTGATTGATCAGAGAATTAATAACTACCTAAGAATGATTCTCAATGATCAATCATTAAAGACCACATTCAACATCTATGTCCAGATCAATAACAAGATTTTTGAATGACGTAAGTTGCTACCCTCTATTATATTTCATGGGGATCGTACAGATCGCTTGCCCAAATATCATTACAGTTGGTGCTTTATGGCAGCGGTCTTTCTTCTTAAGCTTTCATTTTTATGTTTTTTTCATGCTCTATTTCCATAAAATTGGATTAGGATTTTGTTGAAATGGAACATAGAGTTATTCAGTCTTTGGCTCTACCTATGGTCTTTGGGCAAGGGGATAAAGGAAAATAGGGTTTATAAGCTCTGTTTCGATGGCACAACTGAGACACATTCTCTGAGATCCTACGCCAAATGTGGCCCAAGACATCTTGGAACTGCTAGGTGGTGATGTGTTAAAGAATAGTTTTAGGTGGAGGGTAAATTCAGAGATTGCTTCTCTATTTGCATCTAATCTTGTATTGATTGTTTTAGATATAGAGCAGGTGATGGATTTGGTCAATTTTTTTGTAGTTCCGAAATTTCAAATGGAATTACTAGTTCAACTGATGAATTTTTGTTTTGAGTTCAATGTTGCTTTTCCTTTTTATATTAACGATGTTTTGGGGTTTGTTCCTTTAATATTATTCAAGGAACTAGAGTCTCACTTCATTTCCCTTCTGCATTCTGTTGAAGAACTGAAGGCATCCATAATTGAGGATATAGAGTAGGTGATGGTTGAGTAGGTGTTTCTACCAGAGATTGAATCTCTTAAGGATACTTTACTAGTATTTATGGTTTTGTGTGATGTTCAAAGTTCAAAAGAGTGGGTGGTAGAACATAAATTCTTGGCCTAGGGTTTTTTGTAGTTAGTTTCTTTCCCTGAGCTGGTTTCTACAAGAAGCAAGGGGGTTGGCAATTTTAGAAAGTCAAGGATGTTTATCGATGGTACAACACAAGGTTAAGGAGAATAATGGTAAATCCAAGGAGTAGAAGGTGGAGGGACTGTCTCCAGCTAGTGGAATGGGCTTATTGTCTAGTGGTGTGGCTTGTTCTTATCAGTCAGTTCTCTAGGCCTTGCTGGATTATAAAGTGAAATGCTATAGCGGGGGTGGTCTATTACTAAAGGTGGTGCACTATTTTTTTTAAGGATGGTTCTTTGTTGTTTTGATGAGTTTGGTTTTATGATAGTAATGTTAGATTTATAGTCAATAGTTTATTGTAATCTCAAATAGTAATGGATAAAACAGTGTTTTGGTTATGTTTTCTATGGATGTTTTTGTCTTCTTAGTTCAACGGAATTAGAACATACTAATCAATACAAGAGAGAAACTAGATTACTATACACATAACCAAAATAGTTCAATGGAGTTAGAAAATATAACCAATACAATTAATATGAAGGATCAAAAACATTTATCATTATTTTATAGTCCTTATCGATCATTTTAGTGCTCCAACATTTCTTGTCAAGATATATAGTGAATACTAATAAGACCTTGTATTTTATTTATATTAAACACATACCAAATGATCCATATATTTTTTAATTTTGAATTTAAGGGAAAAATAATTGCGAGAATTTATATATCCAAATGTTCAAATTCAAAAAATAAAAAATAGAACCCGAAGTAAAACCTTGTGTTTTACCTATTGATGGACTTGGACTAATTAATTAAGCTCAATTATTATATCATTCATGGGTAGTAATGTTTTATTAATGTAATAGTGTATTTGGCTAATTTTCAACTATTATTCCATTTAAACATATTTTAATGCATTTATCTACATTCATGAGTCTCCATCTTTTTATCGAGTTTAATGACAAGTTATATAAGAACTTCATTTTCACTTATCTGATACATACCCCAGGTGCTCTATGCATTTGTCAATTTCAAATTTATTGGTCATAATTGTGACATAATTTATATATATTCAAAGTTTCATATTCTTAGTCAATCAAAATTAAATCATAGTTTAAAACTATTAGAGTGGATGCTAAGATCTCTGGATGAAACAAATGCATAGGTTTTTGATAGACACAAGTCATATCATGTACATAAAATAATAGTTACAAGAAACTAAAATCACATATTGATGAAAATATTGCATAATCAAGATAAGTTACAAAACCCATCCTTCATTGAACAAAATATCACCAAGAGAGATGTACATATAGGAGTGCATGAATAAATCCTCCCCAAAAAGGTGGTTAGAAATCCAATAATATAGGAGTAACTCCCACACCCAAAATAGTCAATAATGAGAGTTACTTCCTATTCATCTAGGCTAAATGTAACTCCAAGTACACCTAAGTAATCTTATCCACAAAAGTAGGAAAAATCCAAGTGAGGAAAAAGCCCATAATAAATAAATATGGGAAATAATAAAACCCCTACTCTAACACCCCCTATAAGCACAACTTTGGTGGGTAGTGTAAAAAAAGATAAAAGGGTCCCAACAACTAGGCCTGATCAGGTACCCAATACAAAGCAATCTCCCATAAAGTAGAGAAAAAGATAAAATCTATAGGAAAAACTCCCTCCCCCACCCCCTAAAAGTGAGACATTAAAGAAGTGAAGAGGCTACAAGGCCTCCCTTGACGATGATGTTGATGCTAATGTAGACCACACCTCAAGAAGAGCTCATAGGTGAATGAACATACTCTTAGTGAAGGGTTTGGTAAATATTTCTGCAACCTACTTTGAATACTAAAAAAATCTCAATTTGATGACTTTAGCATGAATAATCTCCCAAATAAAATGCATGTGAATCTTAATGTGTTTGGTTTGTTAGTGATGAACCGAATTCTTGTATATTTGTATAGTACTTTGGTTGTCACAATCAATGATTGTGGGATACCATAAAGGAATTCCAAATTTATATATAATTCCTTGAATCCAAATAGACTCCCTATATATGTTAATAGATCCCCTATACTCTAACTCTATGGATGATATGGCAATAATATTTTGCTTCTTACTAAACTAATTGATAGAACCAAAACCCAAAGAAAAGCTTTAACCTAAAGTGGACTTGTGATTTTGAGTATTGGAAGCCCAATCTAAATTTTTAAAACCAATAAAGTAATCCTATGTGCCAAAATCTATACTAAATTCTAAATTTATAATAATTCTGAATGTAGTGCAAGATCCTTTTAGTTGATTTCTAGTGTAGCTCATGGGGTTATTGCATGAATCTTGAGATAAGTCCCACTACATATGAAATGTTAGGCTTGATATGATTTAGATAAATAAGGCTTTTAACAAGATATCAGTATCGAGTGGTATCAATCAAAGGTGAAGAAGAGTTAGGCTCAAGTATGAATCCTGATAGAAAGGGAGTCGAAGATGACTTACAGTCAACCATGTGAAACTAAGCCAAAAGATTGATAGCATACATGGGCTGTGCAAGTTGAATATCTAAATTAAATTAGGAAATATTGATGTAGAGGAAGTAATATAAAAGACCAAAATCTATCATGTCAAATCTATCTTATAGATCTATCATCACCATTGTAATAGATGATGAGGAACTTTGGGTGATCAAAATATCATCAAAATAAAGGACAAATACTAGTAAAGTATCATCCAACCATAATAAGTTTAAATTGGGGTCTAAATGAAATCTAGTTAAACTTAAAGTAATTATTATGGAATCCATCTTGGTGTACCAAGCTTGAGGGACCAATTTGAGGCCATAGATGGATTTCATATGTCTACAAACTAAAGATGAATCATGAAAAAACCTAGGTGACTTATCCAGGTAGATCTCCTCCTCAAGGTATCCTTGAATAAAGGCACTCTTGACATCGATTTGGTAAACATCCCAACCATGTGCTACAACTATATCAAGTGTGATTCAGATTAAAGTTGTATTTGAAATATGTGTAAAGGTCTATGAGTATTCAATGTTGACTACTTGTGAAAAACCCTTGGTGACCAATCACACCTTATACTTATCAACTAACCCATCTATTTCAAACTTGGTTTGATATATGAACCTAAATTGAACCATATCCCTTCCCTTATGAAGTGAAGTCAAATCCAAAGTGTGATTTTTTATCAAGGAATAATAGTCACTCAAGTATTTTTGAAGACTTTCAAAATGTTTTTGGATATGAAAGTGAAGAAAAGAAGCATGTGGACCTATCTGATAATCTCCTTGAGTACGTCTATCATCTACTAGTTCCCCTACCCAAGTGTTTGCACTCTAAACTATCTACCAGGCCTAAATGGGTCTAGATATGGGTAAGTTAGTCGCTAACTCCTCATCCCCTAAAACATGACTAGAGATGGATGTATGAGACTCCTCATCATTGACCTCACTATCAGAATTGGAAGAAGAAGACCCTGCATCAAGAACATGCTTTGGATGTTTTGATTTAGAAGAAGAATCACCAAGTCTAAGTGAATCCAATGAAAGAGAAGAAGTGTCAAGTGGTGAGTCTTTGGGGCTTTATTTAAAGTGAACACTTCTCTCTATGAACAACTCATGTGTAGTTAGATTTATAAGGTGGTACTGCTTGACACCATCTAGATAACCTACAAAGATGCAAGGCTTGGATTAAGGTTCCATTGCTTTGCATATCTTATTTGGTATATATGTCATAGCTAGAGATCTTAAAACCCTAAGGTGCTCAATATCAAGTTTCCTTCCATTCCAAGGTTAAAATGGTGTTATGACATTAAAATATCTATGAAAAATCATGTTCTGAATATAACAAGCATAATTAATAGCTTTGACTAAATACTATGGTTCCAAGGACAGGCATTAAATCATATAACTAGCCATTTGATGCAATAATAAAAATACTATTCATGCAACACTATTCATGAGTACTATTCATTGATGATGTATGGATATTATTCATAATGGTGAGGTGTCATAACACTAATCTTGATTGCATAAGTGGCATGGGGCATATTTCAATGGAGTCGCATGGAGCACATGTTGGTGGTCCAAATTATCTAAAGAAGAAGCTCTTCTTTTTTGACCTTTGACATGTGACAAACCTTTCAGTATTCATCTATAGTGTTCTTGCATGTGGTGGTGGTGGTGAAAAAATTCCAAAGGTATTGTTCTTTGTCAAATATCACCCCATGAATTGTATGGTGTAGGCTTTCCTTGTCTCTTGTCATGATTCATCCATGTGGGGCATGCATTTTGGTATCTCTTTCATTCTTCCTTGAAAATATATAAAGTAATGTGTTCATTTGCTTATTAGTTAGGATAGGTTGGGAATGGGGAGAGATTATGAGAATAACTTTGGGGATAAGCATGAAAGCCTCTTAAAAGCCTCATTAGCTTATGAATTCTAGGTTATGTATATGGTGAGATACAAGCTTTATTGATAAAGCTTTTGTATTTGTGAAAATTAATGAGAGAATGTTAAATTTTTGAATTTAATTCATATGTTTTATGAGATTATTTATGTGAATAAGAGTTAGTAAGGATTTTTAAATATTTCATGTAGATGAAGGACACATCAACTTGTATTAGATCAAGTTTGAATCTTGCTGGGAGGAGAAGAGGATATGGTTGAATAATGAATGTGTGTTTTGTGTTTTGCAAGTTTTGAAGAGATGGAGAAGAATATTGGAAGAACATGCCTATGTTTTGTGGGAATTATGATTCAAAAGGGCTTATGCAATGGATAGCGGAGCTAGAGATATGTTTTTAAGAGGAGAATATTGAAGACCCCACGAGGGTGAAGATTTCAAGCAAGAATATGAGTGGATTTCCATCCATGTGTTGGAATGATTATTAATTATGGAGATAAAGAAGAGGAAATAAGAAAGTGTATGAATGGGAACACATGGTTTACAAGTTTATCGGTGAATTTTTGTACCCAAAAATGGAAAGAGAGTGGATGGAGAGACTTATTGTGATGAGAGAAGATAAGAGGCTTGAAAAATAAGGAAAGATGATCTATGTTGTAGCTAATGTTAGAGACGCATTATGTGAGTATAGTAAGGGTTTATTGAATTTAAGGTGGAATAATATTTCATCCATGTGGATTTTCATGAGGAATAAGATTTCATCCTTGAAGAGATGCATGTGAGTAAACGGAGAAACAAGAGGGTTGCATGATTCTTTGGAAGAAAAATTGGATGCAGTTTTTGTGCATGTAGGTGCACATGTGGAGGAGAAAATGAATATTTTTTCAACCATGATAGAGGAACTATAAGTGACTGTAGTGTGTCATATTTTGGATTATTGAACATGTTATTTGATGATTTGTGAAGATATCCATGTGGGCTTTAGGTATAGGTGGATGGTTAGTGATGGGCTTGAGCTCACATGGGATGATGATATGCATGGTAGAGCATCATGGAGGAGGAGGTTGGTTTTAGGTAGGTGTCATCCCATTAGTGTCTTTGGTTTGTTGAAACCCAAGTATGCATCTATAGGGATATCGATGAGATTTTGGTGGAGGAGGACAAATTGGAGGCAAATATGTAGAAACTAGAAGTGGATATGGAAAATAGTATTCTATGGGTTCACTTGGTGTGTTAGAATGGGATGTCATTGTGATTATGCCTTTTGAGAAAAAGAGTGATTATACCACTTACCCCATTTATGTGATCAAGAAATCACATTATCTACCTTGGTTGTCTAATGTAGGAGCATCAGAAGGTTAAGGAAATATTGCATCACCCAAAAATAGAGTGGTGTGCTTTTCTTTTTTTTTTCAAAAAAATGATGAGGATAAAATTTGGGAAACTCATGGGAGCTTAATTTATTTTGACTAGAGGAGAAAGAAGCAGTGACAATAATACTATTCATGCAACACTATTCATTGATAATGTGGAAGACACTATTAATCTTTGTGAGGTGTCACAACACTATTATTGACTTCATAGGTGTCATGGGGTGTATTATATGGAGTCACATAGAGCACATGGTGGTGGTCTAACTTGTCTAAAGAAGATGTTATTTTTTAATCTTTCACATGCGACAAACCTTTCAATTTTCATCTATAGTGTTCTCACATGTGAAGGTGGTGCAAAATTTTGAAATGTGTTTATGATTGGTCAAATATGACCCAATGAATCATTTGATATGGGATATTTTTGGTCTCTTTCAATGATTCATCAATGTCAGGCACGGAATTTGGTTTCTCTTTCATTCTTCCTTGAAAATCTTTAGAAAAATGTGTTCATTTGCTTATTAATTATGTTAGGTTGGGAATGTGGTGATTTTGAGAGAATAATCTTAAGGATAAGATTGAAATCCTCTTGAAAGCTTCCTTGGCTTGTGAATGCCAAGTTATATATGTGGTGAGAGATAAGTGTTATTCATAAAGCTTTTGTATATGTGAAGATTAGTGAAATAATGCTAAATTTATGACTTGGATTCATATCTGTTTATGAGTTTTTTTATGTGAATGTGACTTAGTAAGGATTGTTGAATCCTTCATGTGGTTGGAGGCCACATCACCATATCTTTCAAGGACCTATTATTGCATTCCAAAACTCCTTTTTATGAATGATTGTATGTGACTATCCACTGCAAATCAATCACCTATGTTGTGAAAAAATACTCAAATCTATTGCTGACTTATTCATCTCCATTTTTAATTTGAAGAAGTTTTATGGATTTCTCAAATTTTTTCTTGACAAGTGCCTTGAAGTCTTTAAAATATTCAAACACTTTAGACTTTTGATTAAGAAAGTAGACCCATGTATATCTTGATAAATCATCAATGAAAGGGATTATATATATATATATATATATATATATATATATATATATATATATATATATATATATATATATATATATATATATCCCTTTTAAAAGATAAACATGGAAAAGGCCTAGATACATCATTTTATGCTAACTCTAATGCTTGTGAAACCCACCAAGCTTTTCCTTTATCAAAAGTTACTTTAGGATGCTATCTAAGAGAGCACCCATCATAAATTACATTAGAGAATTTGACTTGAGGCAAGCCTATCACCATGTCATT
This sequence comes from Torreya grandis, assembly GCA_037957365.1. Taxonomy (NCBI): domain Eukaryota; kingdom Viridiplantae; phylum Streptophyta; class Pinopsida; order Cupressales; family Taxaceae; genus Torreya; species Torreya grandis. Next base: position 93,906 of record JARHVA010008532.1, on the reverse strand, counting down.
TTTGCTAAATTATTAAAGGTAGTGGTAGTTAAGGTGCCCAAAACAATCATGACATAATTTACTAACTCCATCTAAATGAGTCAACAATTTTGCCATAGAAGAATCAAGTGAAAAGTGTTATAAGATGTATAACTTGTCTTGGTGACCTTCTCTACCTATTGCTAGTATAGTATAACTATACAACTCCTTGATGCTAATTGAATCGAGTAAGAACACTATAACATTATTAAAGATTGGTTAAAAGGGAAGGATTACTTATAACATTATTAAATGTTCCTCCATCCATTTCAATATACCCTCTCCCTTAAATTAGTGCAAAAGTGTAATCACCCAAACTAATAGAATACATATTATAAGGCTCTAATGAAGAAAACTCAACTGGTGAAGAGCCCATGTAGTGAGAATCACTTGAGTCAATGACCCATGAAGATGTTTAAGCTAGAAATGTTGAAAGAACCTTGTCTTTTTCTTTATCTTTCCACTTGACCTTTGCCTTAGTATAATATTGGGTAGTTGAATTATGTTGGATAGACTGAGGAACACTTATGTTGTTATTCTCTAGGAGATGAGTTAGGTGATCTATTTGCTTATTCATGCACTTGATTTCATCATGCCCTTTTTTCTTATAGTAGGCACACTTAAATTTCTCTTTCTTAGGTTTACCACTAGAAGAGGAGGCTTCAATATTGGATTTGGTAGAGGTTGATTCTTTCTTCTTATCTTGATCCTTATTCTTCTTCTTCTTGTATTTATTTGAAGTCTTTGCTTTACAATTCCCACCAATTAGGGTTTGAGGTTTTGTGGACTTCAATGTGCCCATCTGAATCAAGTTCTCTTGATCCTTCATTAAGTCAACAATGAAAGCATCTAAAGAGGGCATTTTCCATGTAGTGACCAAAGCACTTTTAGTAGCCTGAAAAGTAGTGACAAATACTGAATAATCAGGCCTTAGTTTAGAGAGTATAGAAACAACAAGGTGACCATATTTTTTTATTTATCCCACTTTCTTTGCACTAAAATCTCAATGAGTAGAACTTAGTGAAGAAATCATTAATGGTGTCAATGTTGCAATTACGTAGGCTAATGAGTTCATTCTCAATATTGTGACCTATCATCACATCTTGATCCCTAAATAGTTTACCCATAATGGTCCATACATCATAAGGTGATTTGGAAGGCTCCAAGTGATAATGAGATCAAGTTACAAAAAGACATAATAACCCATAGGATTCATCGCTATAATTATGCCACTTAACTATCTCTATATGTGTGCTAGCTTTAGTTTCATCACCCATGGTTATCCTATACAAACCATTACTCCTTAAAATTATTGTCATCTTGATTTTCCATTCATGATAGTTAAAGGGAGTTAGTGGGTTAATTGAACTTGAATTAATTAGTGTAGAAATGAGATGTAGTAGTAGTGCAAGTTGAATTTGTTTTAGAAATGAAAGTGCAAATAGAATACAAAGAATGGCAAAAAAATCACAACACACCCCACTAAACTATGAAATGGTGACCCCCCAAATGTTATAATTTCATACTAAAAAGACATCAGACTCAATTGATAGTGCATCTTGAATAATTAGTGCAATGAGTCAAAAATGAGATTTTATAGATAAAAGAGGATATTAGACTGAGTCAATAATGTGTCCAAAGAAGAAAGTACAATGTGATAAAAAATGAATAACACTATATTTTTATATCATGACCAATTTTCTTGTGCATTAAAAGAAAAGTAGCCCATTTTAGTGAATTTCCATAAGAAGTCTGGTTTCTAAATTAAGTTCTAGTATTTTATAACTCATAAGATTATACAACTCTAGATCCTCAATAATTAATTGAGATATGTTATAATTATGTATGTAATATTTTAAAATACATATTAATTATTGCCATTTTGTTATAATCAATAACTTTTGAAGACTTAATCATGAAGCATAAATTTTTGAGGAACATATACACTAATAAAGTTATGAAATTATAATATGTACATTATGCCATGAATGAACTTAATACATACATATTAATAATAAAGTGGAATATTTTAGTGCTTAAATAGCAACTGCAATAATGGAAACCATGTTGTTGATCCCACATTCATTGTAACTTGTGCAGAATTTATAGTATCCATTTTGTCCTCAGTTAAGTTATTTTGAGGCCTTTATGATTCATTAGGACTTGTTATTAACCCTGATTGGTTTATAGCCTTGATAACAATATCCTACCACTAAAACTCAATGATCAAGATTGAGCTTGTTGCATATTTATGAGCAAGATACTTTTCCAATGTATGTTTGCATAAATACATAATTGATGCTCACTACACACACAACATTATAATAAGCGAAAAATCATCTAGAGTAACTATAAAGTCAAAAATTGTAATATTATAAGTTTAAAAAATGTTAAGATCAAGATGTACTAAGTATATATTTAAAAATTATAGATCAGAGACTAGGCCAAAATAATATTAAAAGCTAAAGTAGAGAATCAATTGTTATCACATTGCAAGTTGAAATCTAGTTAATAATCCAAAGTTTACCCTCTCAAAATAAGAATAAAATCCTTGATTTTATTGGACTTATTTCTATTTATTGAAAGGTTTATTCAAATTACACTTCCTTTTTCATAAACTACAGTCTTAGATAGTTAAATGTCTTTGTTACCTTTTGTTGTCCCCAAAAATATCACTCATTTTTGGGACAGCATTTGAACTATTTTAGGCCCTGCAAGACCGAAATTGTCTCTTCCCTTTTCAAAATTTGTTCTAAGCATTAAAATCCCTCATTTTTCAAGCTTCTCATAAATCTATGGACTCTACAGGCTTGAATCTACGGACTATGTAGGAAGAAAATCTATGGACTGCAAGGTTGAATCTATGGACACTACAGGAATAAAATCTATGGACTCTGCAGGACAAGTTCTACAGGCTTCACAGGTTGATTTCTATGGACTCTGCAGGAAAGAAGCAAGCTCTCAACACTTAGGCAAGTTTAATGGTTTCAATGACCAATTGGTTTGATGTGCTTGGTGCAAAAGATCAAAAAGACTTAGCCAAATAATGAAGAATGAACCGATTGAACCATTAAACCATTGAACCAAAGTTGGTTCAATTGGTTGGTTCAATCGATAGGTTCAAGGGGCTGCCCCAAAGCCAAAGAGGCAAGTGTCCTTATAGAGGGCAGGCAACATTGGTCTGAAGGTCAAAGAAAAGACATTATTCCTTTGGATTTGCTCAAAGGCCCAAAAGGAACAATTCTTTCAGACTTTTTATCCAATGGAAATGATTAAGTGAAGAAGGCCGAAGGAATTCACTTTGGAAGAAAGCTCAAAGAAATTGAAAGGAAAAAATGCCTAAGGAAAAGAAGCTTTCTTTTAGAATTTTTGTTTGAAGGAAAAGCCTGATGAAAAAGCCTGAGAGCCAAAAGCCCTCTGAAGAAGCAAGAACCTGTCAGGAAAGTTGAAGCCTAAAGTCCGCCTAAAAAAAATCCCAAAGGGTAGGTACCCTTGCGGGGGGAACTTGAAGATGCAGAAGAGAGCCTTCCAAAAAAACTTTAGACAAAGAAGGTTTTCAAAGAACAAGGATGGAACTATTGAACTTTGAACCAAATGGTTTAATAGGTTTAACTAGTTTGAAGGTTCAATATTTTAGGGCCTTAGAGGGACTTATAAAGATAAAGGAAGTAATGATTAAACGAGACACAGAATGAACCAATGAATTGATTGAACCTTGAACTAAAAGAGTTCAAAGTTTAATGGTTCATAGGTTCAAAGGTTCAGGGGTGGCCTCAGTCAAGGGAAAAAGTAGCAAATAGGTGGTTCAATGGATGGTTCAACAAAGGAGTGAAAAATCAATTAAACCAAGAAGTAATGGAACAAAAGAGACAGAATGAACCAATGATCCAATGAACTTTCATAGGTTTAAAGGTTTAAGGTTCAACATGGTTTAAGAAGTTGGTGACCATTGATGGTCTCATGGATGTCAAAATAAAGCACTAAATTTAAAGGAGGAACCAAATGACTGACTAAAAGATAGCCTGATAGCTCAAATCACAGTAGGAAGAGACAAAGCTAGAAAAGACAAAAGCAGAAAGAGGGAAAAGACTGAAATATCTATTCAAAAGTAATTTTAGTAGGTGGAATAGTCCACTAAGCAGGTATTTTGGCTTGCAAATTAAAGATGCGACCTATTTTTCCTTCCATGAAGTAAAGACAAAATGGAAAGCTAGACAGATGTCAGAGGGGATAGACCAGATGATCTAGACTTGGGAGAAGACATATGGGGTGAAATGACATGCCATAGTTAAGACAACCACCATATTTTCAATGCAGTCCTTTGACAAACCTGGAAATACATTCAAGGCATTGAATACACAGCATGGGCCATTCTATGGAAAAGAGTGCCAAGTCTTTCTTGGTTGATGTATATTTTAATCTCTTTTATTGTTTTAGGGAGATCTTCCCATTAACAGAAGCAAAACTCTACCCAAATTGAAAGGCGAATATTAAGACTTTGAGCTCATATTGTAATTTTGTATTATTTTATCTGAATGAGAAAGCAAGTTACTTGCAGACTTTGTGTTGTTATAGCTTGTGCGATTTTAGCTAATTTTTCTTATGTTTGTTTCTTAGGAATGTTTTTGTTTATTTTGATCTAACATGTAGAACTAGTGGAAGTAATCAAGAAGGTGTCCTGAAGTCAGTTGTGGAAGACTGTGTGTTGTCTACAATTGTCTTTAGTGTGTTTTTGTTTTTTGTTTCTATGTAAAGGACCCTGGGATGACTTTGTGGCCCCATTTTTCTTCATACCTCACTCTAGGGAAGTCAAGGTGGAGACTTTGAGATACATCTTAGATTATTGGTCACTTTGGACCTGGTTACCATTCACTTGTTACCTAAAAGAGTCATGTTATTTGAAAGAACAAGCACTTCTGAAAGAAGAGAAGTGCCTTCTATCGCTTCACTAAGATTTCTACTATCTAGGAAGGGATCTGGCTCTTGGCTAAATGCTACTTCTAAAAGAAGAGAAGTGCCATCACCAATCACCTAGGATTCCTCCTCTGTTTGTGAGCATCATCTCTAAAAGAAGAGAGATGGATGGTTTATTCTACCCCCCATGTGTTATTTTTTGCTGATATATATAGTATATAACCTCTACATATTTTATAGGGAACCTCCCCTTGATGAGAGGAGAGATTTGTCCCCTATTGATGTAGTAAAATTGCACACCTGGATGACTAATCTCCCTATGCTATGGTGATAGGAACTATTTTTCTCACCAGTTAGGTGGTCAACAAAATATTCACCCAACACCTTTAACAAGTTTTGAACTAAAATATCCCTTGGAAGTAACTTTAAAATTTTAGAACCCATGGAACATTTGATCCATGTAAGGAAATGAAATTCTACATATAAATCATTAACTTACCTAATAGAGGTCCATGGTTAACTAGATGTCTCTTTTTACAATCCACAAAGAGCTAGTCCTTATCATCGTACCATACCTGTTCTAAAATAGGCACATAGTCCTGTGTAGTTGAAAGTCAAATTTAAATGTAGATTCTAATTCAAATTATTTCCATGAGGTAGTTGCAAGAGTATTTGATGTGATTAGCCCACTTGAGTCTTGTTGGGAATGATCTACATTCAGTTGCATCATTATGATAGATGGAAACATGTTGGATCAAATCAAGAACAAATGCCAATGAGGAATTTGGTTGGGATTTCACTAAGATCATCAGCCCTTCATGTATTTTATAATTATATCCACACCTCTTTAGGGAATATTCTTAATTTTTTATGTTTCATGATTGGTCCTTAAGCACATGCCATGATAATTATTTCAACCTTATTCATAATTTAGTTGGTCCAATATTTGATTCTATGAACAAAATTTGATGGGTGGTTCATTTTTGGTCTCTGATGGTTTTGATAGCTAGACTATCCATCAATTTTATTCTTATGATTTATTGGTTATATAGCCAACATGCCTTTAATTGTGTAGGGTCCCTAACATTTGGATCATTTTTTCTTCTCTTATCTTTGCCTTTACTAGGCATTTGGTTTGGATTTTATGGGTCTCCCTTTGATACTTGGTATCTCATTGGCATCCATGGGTTTTAGCTCTAGGATTCACTTTTATCATATCCATCACCACATGGCCTCTTATAATTTTCCAAGGAAATCTAAATTTTTGTCTCTTTTTTATCATGCATTATCATTTTGGAATTTTGAGCCGTTGGGTAATATCTTCACCTTTGATCACGTGCTTTTGGGATTATGCCATGTGGCATCATCACCTTTACGCACTCACCTAAGGCTCTCACATCATTCTTCTCCTACATGAAAATGTCGAGGTTAGTGGGACAGTGGGATTATGACATGTGATATCATCCCTCTAACCTATTATCCTATAGGCTTTACATAGATATAAACATCTCTAAGATAGTGGAACAATAGGATTACACCACATGAGATCATCTCGCTAACATGCTAGCCACTAGGATAGAATACTACTAATATCATCACCCCACCAAGCAACCTTATGAATAAATGACTAAGTCTTTTAAAATAGAGGAAAATTGTCATATGTCATTGGGAAAATTTTGATGAAAATAGATAGGTGCTTAAATCCCCTCAAAGTAGTGGAAAAGTGCCATATGGATGTAGGTAGTTTGTGAAATTGGCTAAGTATTGAAAATCTTTATTAAACTAGTTGGAGTTTTTGGGAGCCATAAAAGGTGTGAAGAAGATATATGAGCTTCTTTAGGTACTTGTTGGAACAATAAAAAAGACACAATAAATAATTTTACATCAAAAGGCTAAAAACTACATATATAGTTAAACCAACAAAGGATGAAAAGTACCTAAGGAATTTGAGCAGACTAGCTAGATTATGCTATGTATCATCATGTTGCTTACCTATCTAGATCAAAAGCTATATAATATACATTAACATCATTGTTATTTAATACTAACAAAATTATGCCACATGAAATCATCCCACTAACTTGCTATGCTAGATCTTTAATGACATCATTACCTGATTAGGAGATTTTAAAGAGAATTGATGAGGTGTCAATAGGCATTTCGAATGGGCCTAGGAATACTAGGAGATCAACATGTAATACTAAGAGTCATCCTATAGAATTAACTAAGTCCTTTAAATTAGCATAAAAGTGGCACATGGATCCAAGCAACTTTTTAAAAACTGGCTAAGTGTCAAAAGTCATCTTTACCTGGGTTGGATCTTATAGGACCTACAAAAATTCATCATGTGCTATCAAGAATTTGGTGCGTGCAATAACCTTTGTCTCTTTGTGAAAATTTTCCTTCGTAATTTTTTTTGTTACAAGTTAAGTTTGGGATATTTTTATAGAATTTTCTCATAATCTAAAAATGTCTCGACACTTTTTTCAAAGAACTAAAGTTTTTAACACTTCTATGCAATATTTGGAGCTTTTATTCAAAATAATTATTGTAATTTATTATTGACATTTTTTTTGAAGATTAAAAGACTAATAATTTCACTTTTATAGACATAAAGTCCAAATGCCAACCTATGAAAAATATGAATCACATATATGATTCTTGATATAGTCTGGAGCTGGGATCTAGAGTGACCCATTGTGGACATAGATTATGCTGAGGACATCATAAAATAGGTAGCATTACATTGATCACTCCCTTTAGAGTGAATGTTAATTTTAAGTTAATTAATAAGTGAAGAAAATAAACCCACTCATGAACCCTAATATATTACCACATGGCATGATTCTAGGGACTCAACCATATATTGTAAGCTATGTTGACTATGTAGCATGAAGGATTTTGATACCTAAGATTGTGTAATGTGGCACAATATCAGGTGGTTGAAGGGATGAAAAACATACATAGGGGGGAAAACTATCATAACCTTAAACATTCATGAATGTGCCACATGGCATGTTCTTAGGGCCTTAGGGTCTCAATGGTTTCATGTGTCTAATTTGGATTATTAATACTCTGAACACCCAAGATTGTGTCACATGGGATGACATCAGGGTCCCAGTGTATTAATTAGTTTAGTGAGTCTAGGTTAGGCTCTAAATTTTGTCATTCTAAGATCTTGCCTTATGAAAGGATCTCATAATTATATAATCTAGAGGCTAAGCGTAGGCTAGCCAAACTATAGAGTATTAATATTCCCTAAGATTGTCCTACATATAATGATCTTAGAATTGGGTAGTCTCTTAGAAGTTTGAAAAAAGTGAATTTGATAAAAGGTATGATTTAAAGATTACGCACAAGTAGATTAGTCATAACTATGTGAGTAGTTAGCAATGATGAAATTTTGTGATATTTCTTTCGGTTTTGTCTCAAGTTGTTGTTTTAAACAACTTGTCAATGCTTATAGTGGATTTATTTGCCCTATTGTCAACTATCTCTTCAAAAAGGGTTTATCTCTTTGTAAAAAGGATAATGGATTTTTTTAAACTTATTTCATATCATGTTATTCATGAAATGGCATGTTTATATTCTTTTGTAATAGTTTAAAGCTTCATTTCTAGATGAAAATGTTGGAATTTATTTTTGTGGTTAGATAAACTTATACAATGTAAATTTGGGTTATGTTGTGTAATCGATTCTAGTTCTATGTTTGTGCATAATTATCAATTGTTGTTTTGATTTTTTTATGCATGTTTGCTTCTATTTTAAAAACGTAAAATCTAGGAACATCAATCTAGAGTAGGCTTATATTATTTTCCTTTCACCATGTGAAATCCATGAACATTATTGTAGAGTAGCTTTATTATTATGTTTTTATATGTTATTCCATGATTATCAAATGATTGTGAGTGGTTTTTTATTCCAAATAGATTATTATAAATTTGAAATAGTTTATTTGAGAATATTGGATGAACATTTATAAAAAACACTTCATGTAACACATTCTGCATTTTTGTTTTGATGTAATTTTATAACATGCTAGTCTTGTTTATCCCTAACACATGCACCCCATTTTCATAATTGTAAAAATAGGGACCTATTTTAAAATACCCCATACCTAGGAAAATATGATCCTAAAGATATATGAGTAAAATATCATACATTTCTAATAAGGTTTATTTCTACAAAATCCAACATTATCCAAGTAAAGGTCATAATAATATAAGATTATACCAATATCTTAAGTCATGTATAACCTTAGATTTTCTATCACTTTTTTTACTAAAATATGATTTATAGACTAACTGGTATAATTTTTATTGTGCTAGTATGTGCATGTTATTTGTAGGATTAATAGCTAAAGACCAAAATTTTCCTATAAATCGTGACCAAAATAAAGATATCACATAGTTATGACACATGTCATTCTTAAATTATTCATAGTTTTGGACATTTAAAAAGTATTAAGTGTTTTAAAGTATTGTGAGTCTCCTAATCTCCACAAATATGTCAGCAGACATATCTATGCTAAACAGAAAGTGCAGGACTTCACTTGGGAAATTGACAAAATTAATAGGTTTGTGTTTGTTTAGTCTCTAAGATTCCAAGTTATCAAGTCTCATAGCTTATGGGATAATTCCACATGTGTTTATCCCATAAACTCACCACCTCAAGAAGGATAAATGGTTCTTTCATCCATAGGCTAATGTCTCAAAATTCTAGACTTCCACAACCCTAATCGGATAACATGTGTCATATTTATGTTAATCTACATTGTTAATAATTTAAATGGTATTTTTATTACCTAACTAATGTTATGAGTCTTCTATTCTCTGAGTTTATCGATATCATACCATGTGGCTCAATCATTTTAACTTGTCTCCATAGGACCTCCTAAACATAATTAAAAAAATCTAAATGATCACGTTAGTAATAGCGTGACACTTGGCACTATATGGAGAAAGAAAATCCAAAGCATAAAAAGAAATATGCAATAGTGTGGAAAAGAATAAAATTAATGAATGGTTGGGAACTATCACAAAGTGATGATTGGATGTGAATAATTAATGAGAGACTACCATTTGGTAAATAAAAGGCATCCACAAAAGATGAATAACATATTCAAATAACAATGGGCATTAAAAAAGAGAATTAATTGTCAATACACAATCTTATGAATGATATATACTAAATCTATGTATATTTCATTCACATTGATATTAATCTTATCATTAAGCATTTTCGTTTTTCATTTCCTAAACATGTTATGAGCCCTACCTATCTTTATTCATAAAACATCAAATAAACAAGTCTCTAACTTCAAATAAATCATATCAAATACTATTTATAAATGGACTGAACATCAAAACAAGGTAAGAGGTTAGTCCCATCCCCATTTTCATTTTTAGGATCGACATAATGTAAGGATATAGATTTTGAAAGGATTGATTTAAATTTTAAATTACTACACTACTCAACACTCTGGGAAGAGGTTGAGACATTTTAGTCCTATTCTAAGGGGGAAAAAATCTCCCCTAGATCCAAAAATAACATACATGACTTGCTCCCCATCAAGGAATAGGCACTCCACCACATTGTAACCAAGCTAGAGGTAATGCCATGCATTGACCTCCTAAAATGTATGTTCATTAATTGGACCACTATGGGTGGTATATTTCATGTGATGAATTTTCAAACCACTTATACCTATATCTCAAGTAGGGTATTTAAATGGCATCTTAGGCTCCCCTCCCTGAAATGACATACAATCAAGTCTTATCAAATGTGTGACTTGAGTACAATACAATATATGGAAAAATGAAATAGTGGCTAGAAAAGGGGCAAAGATTGAATCCCAAAGGTGTAATTCCCACACATTTTATTATTATGTTTAGACCTGGTATTTCTATTGTAATGGAATTATTAAATAAATTATATGGATTCCTAAACATTCCATATATCTAGGTTGAATTGGTACCCCTATTGGACATTTTGTTAACCCTAACAAATTGGTATCCCTTGGGGAGATTATAAACACAAGATTAAAATCTCAAATTATCTACCCTGATAGAAGATGTAGGGATGGGTTTTATATGATGTCTTATCTACTAGATGTAGTCATGAAAATTGTGTACAATCCATATGACCAAGAATGACAACCATCCATTGAGTATCTAGGTAACACAATTGGATAAGACTTTTCATTTATGTTTATTCACATATGCATAAAATACATCAAGAGATAAGAGATGAGTTATACACCCACATCTGCCATAATATGTAGGACACAACAATGCCCATATTGTCTAAGAACATCACAATGACACTCACCAAGATGGCTAACTACTAGCTCTACCCCAATGTGATTATCATCTGAGTAAATGGATCATGTAAAAACCCTTTATTACTACCTCACCATGTCACTGACCACATTACAAAATAAGAGATAGGTTATCAAGTTTTGAATATTATCAATGAATAAATTGCCTATAAACACTTGGCCTATAATTTCAAAACACCCTAAAGCATTGGGCAACAATAATAAATGACTATGTAATATTTATAGAAGCTATGAAGCCCAATATAACCTAAAATTTATAGGTGATATAATTAAGTTAATGAGACCTTGATAAAAGGATAATGGATTTTTTGAAGACCATCCTTGAGAATAAAAAGGTTCACATTTATTATGGTAATCAAGTCTATGACCATGACATGGTTTTATTGAATACCTATGATGACTCTAAGGTATGGATCGGGATGACAGATAAGAAGACATAAATGATATTGGATCAAGATATATAATATGATATTGAGGAAACATAATAATAATTGCAAAATTCATGGGTCCAACAATGGCTTCCATCTCCATGTAGAGGCTCTCAAAAAGTAAACTATCCGCCATATCCAGAAGTTCAAGCCATAGAAGAAGAGGAATATCTAGTTGGAAATTAGGGGGAGTCAAATCCTTAGATAAGGAATTAAATTTGGAGAAGACTTCATGGTCATCAGATTCCTTCCATAATTTTAGGTGAATAGGCTTTAGTGATGGTTACCAATGTGATAAAGCCAATAACTACTCTAGCCAACCAATGGGGTAACAACTTTGTAATGAATCCTTTGGCTCCACTTACTAACAAGTATGTTTACCTAAGTTCTTATAATATTCTTTTTATTTAATTCAAACTCCTCTAGACTCTCCTAAATCCCCTAGGTTTCTTCATGGAACCCCTGAACTTTACATACCCTCTATTTAATCACATACTTCTTCACCTCCTACCAAAATTGGTATTAACACTCCTATACCATCTCATCCACCCTCCACTCCACCTATTTTGACCTACCATAGGAATCCCAAGGATTTCCCTCCATTTTTCCAAGGCATAAAATTAGAAGTTAGCCCATCTCTTAATCTCCATGTTATTGAAGAAGCTACCAAGGAAGAAGAAAAAGAGACACATGATGCAATAAATGTGGATAAGAGAAGGATCTAGAACAATTTATAGTTATGGATAACTACACATCAGAAGAATAAGAAGACCCAAATACAAGATAAGTCCAACCAAATAATTTGGAGGCAAATATTGAAAAAGCAAAGGCTTTGAGTCTAGGCAATTCAAAAGAAGGATAAACCTTGACTAGGCTTACCTTAAAACAAACACAAAAGATATCAAAGGTATTTTATTTTATTGTTTCTTCTATGTGTGGTTCATAAAGTCCAATTTTAAGCTCCCCCCAATAATTCATACTACTACATCTTCCTCTTCTCAAGATAATAGTATGGATTTAGACATTATTTTAATAAGGGCTGCCTAAATGACCCATTTTGAGAATTTGGTTACAGTGTATATATTTCATAAACCCCTATCCCCTAGAGTAAAGTTGAATTATTTTGATCTTCCCATGCCAGAGTCTCAATATTTATCAAAAACAACTATGACTATACAAATAACACCTAGATTAACCAAATTCTTGGCTGAGGATAAACTAATAAAGGAAGCCTTTCCATATAAAATAGTGAGATAGAAGCTTCCATAAGTGCCCATACAAATAAGTTCTTCAAAATCAAAAATATCTCCATAAATAAACAATTCCCTTCCTATGACTTCTTAGTCTTATACACCTTTAAAAATTAACTAAGAAGAAGTTATAAGAGAATCAATGGGTAAAGGAGATGCAGAATCTGAAGGATCAAAGCTAGAATCTAGTTATGGTTGAGCTCCCAATAGTTTATACAATGTTTTATAAAGAGAGTGGGACCATACAGTGAGTGAGGAAGAGTAAAATTATAAATAAAAGATAAAATGTGGAGACATAGCTTGAATATAAGGAGAATGTATTTCAATTAGACAAAAGACCCAAGAGGAACCCTTATGACCCTAAGTAATACATTTAGTACTTTAATACTCTGATTGATTGTACTAGGTTGGCATTAAAGTAAATACATCAAAGCACAAGTGAGGCATTGAATAGATGGAAATATATGAACACCATACATGATCGTTAAGAAGTTATAGCTGAGGTAGAGGGTACAACTATAAATATTTATGATATTTTAATTAACATTAGAATATCTAGGGTAACTAATCAGACCCATAAAATTGACATAGTCACACTATGAAACAAAATTAAGGACATGGAAAGAAGAATTAACATCTTGATCTAGTGTTCTAGAATAAGTTCTTTCAATTAGTTAAACTTGATGAGCATTATGGACTCTTCATGGTGCCTCAATTATTTGATTTCCAAAAGGGATGCTTCCTTGAACTAACCTAAACCAATGAAAAAGATGTAGGCTATTTGTAGGCTATTTTTTTAAGTCACAAAACAAAAGCGGTACAAATTTTATCTAATATGAGAGTAACTAGTGTAATCACCTAGATAGGGGAACTAGTGAGTTAAGCCAATTTTGATAACCTAATCCACTTAGGTGTAGAAGATTTTTAAAAAAATTGGAATTTGTAGTATATAAGACCAATGATGAAGTAATATAGTTGGTCAAATTTTCTAAACAGAAGATCATAAGAGTTGAATCCTTAACTATTGAGTTTAAAAGCTTAAGGGCCGAAAAAGATAGATTAATGACATAAACTATCCAAAATTTTAAGCCATCATGTTTGAATTTTGAATCCATTGACAAAGAGTTTGATAATGCATATATAGTGGGTGAAGAATTGAAGCTACATGAGGTAGCTTCTAGAGCCACAACACATGCAACTAGTAGTTAGCACTCTTAGCCTCATAGGACTCTCAATGTAGGCTACAGTTGCAGCTACAATATCCTCATCAGACAATTCAATTATCATGGTATTGGTATTCTAATTCTAAAACAACTATGTATTTGGATGATTCTTATCAAATTAGGACTTATGTTCACCATTTATTATTATATATGCATTATTTATATTTAGTTAGAAAATATATTTTTGACTCTTATCATTATAACGTGTATTTTTGCTTAAATTCTAAACTTAGTGTTATTTATACTTGTAAAATTAGGCAATGCTTGAAGATATGTGGTCTTCCCCATCCCAAGATTGTGTGTGTGTGTGTGTGTGTGTGTGTGTGTGTGTGTGTGTGTGTGTGTGTGTGTGTGTGTGTGCGCGCGTGCGTGCGTGCGTGTGTGTGTGTGTGCGTGCGAGTGTGTGTGTGTGTGCATGTGTGTGTGTGTGCGTGCGTGCGTGTGTGTGTGTGTGTGTGTGTGTGTGTGTGTGTGTGTGTGTGTGTGTGTGTGTGTGTGTGTGTGTGTGTGTGTGTGTAATCTCCTAGTCACAAGGAGAGGAAAATTTTGGCTATTAATAGTAATATCCAATATTAAATAAACTTTTCTTGACCTGATATTGATGTGGATGGCTTGGATGTCCATCATTATATTATATTAGTGCCTAAAATTGTGTATGAGGTATTTATTATTGAATATAGTCTTTCATTTTTAGCAATAGTTGATTTCAAAATTTGATACATGCTTATCATAATTATCTTATAGATGTGAAACAAAAATCAATATATCAGACAACCTTTGACTTATATGTGTTTGAATATACTATGTTTTTTTTTCCTTTTACTCTTTAACTATTTTTTTATGCCACATCAACTTCAAAAAAGTATTGGTCTAGACACATTATCCTACTTGAGCTCAAATACTAGTCTTGAAATGCTTTATGCTTAGAGTTTTGACATGCCTTTATTTTTTAATTTACTTATCACTATTTTTGTGGTTTATTTTATAGTCCTACGCAACTTAGATAGAAATAATAATCCTTCCACCCACTTCAATTAGATTTAGGTTCACTCATAGCTATCTCACTCATGGTAAATAATATGTGTCCTTCAACCACTATTCCACCAATAGCTTGTAATAAAGTTGAATACCCTAAAACTCATGCCTTTGATAAATTCTATTTAGCAACCCTAAAATTATAGAGGAAATTGTGCAAATAACATTGAGGGTATGTCTAAAACCCACATCAACATGACTCTTATTTCATTATACCTACAATTTATCATTATGTATGCATAATTGACGTTCTTGGTCATGCTAGCTATGTTTTTGAAACCCTTAAATTTCTTATTATAATTTCAATGATAGATGATGTGGTTGTGTAGATGTGTTTTCTTAATTATTTTAGATGTTACAAAATTATATGGATATAAATACTTATGCCAACACTCATTTTGGATTCAGATCCTAAAAATGTTGGACTTTATGTTCTTCTATCATACATTTATGTATAAAAAGGAAGGTTGAGTGACATTTGAAAGATAGTAAAATTGATGTGAGATATAAAAATTAAAAATATTCCTTAGTGTAGTTGGAGTTAATTCCAT
The DNA here is from genome assembly GCA_037957365.1 of Torreya grandis. NCBI lineage: Eukaryota > Viridiplantae > Streptophyta > Pinopsida > Cupressales > Taxaceae > Torreya > Torreya grandis. The sequence continues at coordinate 78,147 of JARHVA010008532.1, read as the reverse complement.
AAAGAGGCTTATGAAATCACCCAGATGCATATGCATTGTGGTGACAAGAATAGACGTTCTTGGTCATGCTAGCTATGTTTTCGAAACCCTTAAATTTCTTATTATAATTTCAATGATAGATGATGTGGTTGTGTAGATGTGTTTTCTTAATTATTTTAGATGTTACAAAATTATATGGATATAAATACTTATGCCAACACTCATTTTGGATTTAGATCCTAAAAATGTTGGACTTTATGTTCTTCTATCATACATTTATGTATAAAAAGGAAGGTGGAGTGACATTTGAAAGATAGTAAAATTGATGTGAGATATAAAAATTAAAAATATTCCTTAGTGTAGTTGGAGTTAATTCCATAAAGAGGCTTATGAAATCACCTAGATGCATATGCGTTGTGGTGACAAGAATAGATAAGATGGATTCAAATTCCTATGAAAACAATTATCTTTGTTTAATAGATGTAAACTAATCCTTAGATGTTTTTAATTATGTTGACTATCTCTACATTATTTGAATTCATTTATAGGTACTTATTTGTGAGTTAGAATACATATGGTTTTTAATAAATTTAAAAATATTTCATGTCTATTTTTCTCCAAAATCATTATTCTATTCTTAATATTTATTCTCTCTTTATTTTTAACTTGGGTAAAAAATGAAGGTACTAAGTTTTTATTATTATATTATACATGATAACATTAATTAAATGTTTGTTGTTGATCTCAAATAATTTTGTATATGTCTATAGACACCAAAAATTGCAACACCTCATTTCCAAATGTCAATAATCTCTATAGACCTACCTAGGACCCCATTGGGACCAACCTACACCAATTTGGCCTCACCAAACCTATCCACGCTTAATTTTACCAAACTATCTCAATCTAACCTTTAGGACCCTTTTCCTCTAGACCCTAACTGTCAATGGTCAATATTAACCTCTTCACCGAAATCATTCAATCTTTACTAACCTCTTATCAATATAAACTCATCTAATTCTTGTTACGATCATTTACATGGACAAATTATTTTTATATGTCCTAGTTGTACCTTCAATTCCACCTCTCGTTTGTGCCTATATGAGAGAGTGGGAGGCCAAATCCATCTTCAATTATTATCAAGAGATCAGATGTTTAAGATTTTTTTTTAGATTAATCAACATCATCAACATTATAAAGCATCATTATCTATCTCATTGAAATCCAACTTATCGTCACCTCTCGACCAAGCTCTCAAGTATTATTACTCTATTGGAATCAAACTAGATTCTACCAATAAGATAATTGCATCAAATACCCACCAAATCGACTTCTAGTAAGACAAGTACTTATTTGTCCATATTCATGTACTTTATTTCCATTTCACAATCAATCTAGCCCTTACCCAACTCCCAAAATCCATCTTTTTGCTCCCAAAACTTAATTATTTATTCAACCTAAAACTTACAAAGTAACCATCAAGGTTTGACTCAACTATCAATGGTTTGTCCAACCACCGATGGTCATCCTAACCACCAACGGTCACCTTAATCACTAATGGTCACCCCAACCACTAACAGCCACCTATGGCGGTGAAAACCAACATGTTTTCTTCACCCACCTCCACCCAACTAAACCTAATTTTCTATGTTTCTTATCACTCATAGACCACTTTCAAATTTTCTAAAGTAGATCCCAACCCCTTAGCACTAGTATTAACTAGTTTATCACTAATTTGATCATTTATAGTCTATCCATTTTAGCAAACATTCTTGTGTTCAATTTTAGTAATATTCTTTATTTGATGCAAGTATATTCTTTCCAATTTTGTTAACTTAATTGTTTAATACATGTGTATTGACATCCCCTTAGGAAGATCTTTCTTTTGGGATCTAGCTACCGCTAGGAAGTCCACCCAACTATCTATCTAACAAACAAGTTTGCATTAGTGCTTTCTTATCTAGAGGTCTTCCTCCCAGGAAAAATAGGAGCTCTCACAATCATTTAGATTCAACATGTGTACAAGTAAATAGGTATTTCAATCACACCCATATTGAGTTTCTTTTTTCTCTTCTTCAGAACTTAGGTGAAAATTTACGTGAAACATTTTGTCATGCCTGGTGGGACCTAGAGTCTTTACTTGAGTTTTATTTGCATTTGTGTGCTCTTCTCTCAATCTGTGCTCATAATTGAAACTAAAATTTATTTTGGGTTTAAAATCAACTACATCCATTGCTTAATTTTAACATTAGTTCACTTTAGATTAAATCACAGTAATCTTATAATAGCACCACTTTTGTTTCATAGACAAACCAAACCACTTTCATAAATCAAACATCAAAATAATTTGAGAGAAGGCCCAACTGGGATTTCATCACCTAGCAGTCACCTTAGCCTTTCCTAGTGATCCTACTTGGAGGTCATTACCAAGGGGAGAACCAACTCAGCTATATGGTGGAGTATAAACTCTACATATCAATTTATATTGGCTAAGCACTTAACACTCTTTTTGTCACAAGATTGTGAATTGAGGGGGTAGGCCCCAATACCAAGATACATATTGATTCCAATACAAATTACTTTGATTTCCTAAAATGACTTAAAACAAACCATAGACTACTTGTATAGTACATGATCTACATCCAACTTCTATCACACATTCTCATAAACTAAGGCATAAGCCAAAAGTGAGACTAAAACCAAATTCTAGGCTTAACATGATTTCTAGTGTGTGTCTTGATTGCCTTGATCATTTTCTTGTCTTCTTCTTGTTTGAGTGGTGATTTTGTTCTTATTTTCTCTCCTCTTTTTCTTGTATGCTTCTCACCCACTAGTAATGAAGAGACTTAATAGAGGAGAATCCATCTCTTAAATCAACCTCTTCTACCTCCTCATATATGGAGTACATCTCATAGATAGAAGATTCACCTCGTTCATTAGGAATCCTTACTTTTCCTTAGATATTTCACTAAGGAGATATTGACTTTACCACTTTTTTGGAAAGTAACCTAGTTTCCCTCTAGCACTACCTCAACACCTCCCCTCACCATGTCTCAATTTCAACTCCACCTTAGGATCCTCCTTATGGCATGTCTTGCCACCTTATGAATGGTATCCCTATTGTTGTGATCACCACCCAACCTCTAACTACCTAGGCATCTTCATCTACTACCCTCTTTGATGACAAAATTGAAAACTAACCTACCCAACTAACTACTATCCTTATGCCTTTCACCTTTATGAATGAATCATATAACTTAAGAGGAACCTTACCATTCACCCATCATGCTCCACTTATTGTTGTAACATCTATCACTAAACCTACCAACCTTCCCTTTCTCAAACCTAACCCATTATTCAATACCCCTTTAGTAAGCTTAGAGGTATATATCAATTCTAATTCACCACCCATTAACATAAAGGTCACTACATTACCTCTTGTCACCAACCCAACTACCACCCATATGCAACCCACAAGAATTCCTCAATAGGTATCTATCTCACCTAACCTAGGCTACAACCCTAACCCAAAAGGGTATGTACCCATTACCCAACCACTGTCATCTACCTACCATTACATACCACCTACCAACCTTTATCATCCAAAATACAAAATGTGACAATCTCTCACCCACCAAACAAATACCCATATGTTACCCAATCTCAACTATAGTATCCACCTTACAATTCTTTTGGTCCACCACCTCATAACGATTTAATGAAGATTCTCATAGACAAGATGACAAACCTTGAGTCATCTATTTTTAGGGATCATACCATCATATCCTATGATAAAACTTTTAATGAATCAATTCATATTTTTGTCCCCATCTAATGTTACCCTTCTCAATGGGAGATTTTAAAATTTACCAAATTTAAGAGTAAGGAAGACCCCTGACAACACCATAGGGATTTTAGGCATGCATGTTACATGATTGATTATTGTGATTCCATTCTCCTTAAAACTTTTCCCATGTCTCTATTTGGCCAAAAAACTTGATTGTTATAGTGCCATCACCAAGCATTCCATCTTTTCTTTCACCCAATTGACACATGCCTTCTTAGATCACTTTTCTGTTAACATTTCCAAAAAATCCTCTATCACCAACCTCTATTCTATTACTAAATTTGATGATGAATCCATTGTTGAATTCATTTCTCATTGGAGATGATTGCTTAATTAGCTTTCATTTTCCTTGTCTCAACCTAAACTTATAGAGCTTTTTTCTCGAGCCTGTGCCAAAAATATATCTTATACACTCTGTGTTTAAAGATTCAAAACTTTTGATGAAGATTTTACCATGGCACGTAAGCTAGAAAACTAGGCCATAGATGAGGGGAAATTGAAGTTATGAAACAATTACTCTACCTTCAAGACCAATGAAACCTTTTCCTCCAATCTAGACAACCATACTAATATCGAAACCAAGAGCAGGGGAACTGTGAATGTCATTGTCCTTAAAACCACTCCTCCATCCAATGTCAACCAAAACACAAAGAACCCAAACTAAAGCAACCAAAAATAGTTCACTCCACTTAGATAATATTACACCTCAATTCTGGAGAAGTTACTAAAAGCTAACCTTATATAGCTTTTACCCATCAAACCTCCCAAGTAGTTTGATTCTTCTCATCTAGCACCTTCTTAGTACAATGAGAATGACTTTTGTGATTTTCATTAGATAATTATACATGAGGTTAAGTATTTTAATAATTTTTAAAATGTTGTTTAGAGCCTTATTGATATGGGGGACCTCATATTGGATAATCCCAATGCCCCTCCAAATCAAGCTCTTGACATCTTCAGGAAACCTTTTCCCAACCATGCCCCTATCAAAGCTGAGGACACACAAGCTAAATGTTCTCATGATGCCCACATGGTCAATATGGTCCTTGACACTCTTTTTGATAGGGAACCTATCATCCAACCTACCTATTTCTCTCCCACTTAACCTGTCGAAGGGGTGGAGTCATTTTTCCTTCCTTTGGAAGTAAAAACTGAAGAAGTTCCCTTTTCTTTAGCTTCACTCATAGAGGATTTGTAATCACAAAACACCCCTTATAAAAAAATAACCATTCCTAACTCACCATATCCCCTAACCATAGATCAATTGATAACTATGGACATTGTACTCAGGGAAACAACTCTTTCAAAAGTACCTCTCATGGGGAAACCACCTAGCCCAAACTTACCTCCCTTGATTGAGGAAATAGATGAGGCTATCAAAACTCCTCCTCAACAAATAGATATATCCTTGGTACCCACTACGCAAGGGATGAGATTAGTATATAGGCCTTTTTTTACACTTATTCAAAAGTTAGTTATGGTCACAAAACTAGACATAGATCAAGCCACTCTTTGGAAACACCTAAGGTTCCCTTGTTTTAACAAAATTGAACCTTCTAACATGATTCTAACCAATCAATACATCATTTTTGAACACCTCTCAAACCATTCAAAACTTATACCAACCCTTCACCTTCTCATTCAACCAAAAAAATTGCCTCTCCAACCACCACATCACTAACAAAACCTATCAAAACTCTTAGTGTCTTCCGTACTTGGAGTTTGGTTCATCCATCCTTGAAAGTGGAATTAACCTCACCCAAGCCTATACCTAGATATTGACCCAAACTAACCAAGGGATTAAAACCATTGAAGGGCCACATGACTAAGACTCTACCTCCCTCTACCTTTCACTCTATCTTATGGCCTCACCCTTCCACTTTGCTTAAAAATAAACCCCCTTTTAACATATGTCATCTACTACCATTGGTTATGCCAAACCATTTATTATCTGATATGTCAGTCCTTACCAAATTACCAATATTCAGACCATCAAACTCAACCAACCCAACTAACAGCATATCCAGACTAAAAAAATCAATTAGAAACACCACCTTACCCAAACCATCTCTCACCAAACCTATTGCCACTAACATACCAATCTTACCAACCAAAACCATGATCCTTGAAAATTTCATACTTGTAGCAGAATCCTATATGATCATTATTCAAAATTATTTTAGACCTATTACCTCAAATTACCTCCTATTAGACCTTTGATCTTCTCAATTCAAAGCCAGCCTACTATAATGACCATCAAATCTATTCCTATCATAGGACACCTAGGCATGACACAAAAAATTGTAAAGCTCTCCAAGCCATTATCCACCAAGTCTATGATAAGGATGATATTTTACTAGATAAACTTCCATCCATTCCTCCAACAATATACCTAACATCTAGTTGCTAACACATTGCTAATCCCCCACTCTCACCTTAGAGTGACAAAGAATCTACCCAAACTCCCATCACACCTTTCCCATCTATCCATACCATTAATGTGGTCACATGATCATAATAAAAGGATAAAAGGAAAGCCAAAGTTTCTATTCCCTAGACATAGCCACCAACTCATCCCAAACCAGATCAAATCCAAACATCTACATCTACATCTCAGCCTAAATTTACCATCATAGGCACCTCAAAGGCAAACCCCTCTTAATCCATCAGGAGGGTTAATCTTAAAAAACTTCACTAGACCCCAGCTAAGATGAGCCTCTATAAGCTCATTTCCACCTTATCCCACCATTGTGAGGCCATGACAGAGGCTATGCAAGTTATTAAGGTTGGACTAGGAGAATCCCAACCTATAGAGGCCTTCATAGGCACTTTCCAACTCTCTACCCTTATTACCTTCAAGGACTTAGAGATACCTTCTATCCATTTTGAGGACTTGGTTCTCCCTCTTTCTATAACAACCCATTTCAACTAAGCCAACATCAAATGGGTTTTGTTCAATGGGGGAACTAGTATCAAAATCATCTCTTCCCATGCCTATGACCAACTCAAGCTACCTATCAATGTCATGTCTAAAACTTCAGTCATCCTTAGATCCTTTAAAGACACTATGGCCACTACCTTGAGAACTTTCATCCTTCACATTTGGCTAGGACCTTGCATGCTCCTTGAACTCTTTAATGTGGTTGAAGGTGAATTCTAGTATAATTTTTTACTAGGGAGACCTTGGATCGGTGCCATGGGTTATGTACTTTCCACCCTCCATCATTGTGTCATGTTTAAATAGAAAGTTCAATTTGTTACCATAGAAGGTGATCTACCCTATCCATTTTTCATCATGTAATATGACCTAGTGACCTAATGACATTATCTTACCTCCATCCAAAGCACCACAAATGTTTGCCACCATGCCCTCACCCATAGAAGTTGAAACCATTTCTTCCCCTTCCACTGAGGCATCTACAAGTTTATTTATTCCCATGGACTAGATGCCCATCACTGATCCTTTAGAACCTACCTTTCAATGTCTTGTCTTTGGATAATACCATCTCCTTACCCTCGATGCTTTCCCTACTCCCTAATAGTATGAAAAACTTAACCATCAGCCTGGTTATGATCCCAACATTGGATCCATTACCCCTTTAGGTCCTTAAAGCTATCAAACCCACTTTATCTATGGGGGAATTTACAATCCCCTTAACATTAATGCCATCCCTTCTTTACCTCAACTATCTATGTCAACCTTATCTTACTTGGCCAACGTAGACTTTGCCAAAGTATAGCCCCATAGGTGTTCCTAGAAAGGATTTGACTTAAGACAGTATGAGCATGTCCCACACACATTGATCTCAATTGAGACCTATAAGCCTTATAAAAAGCATAGCCTCATCTTAATTCTACATAATAAGAAGAAATCCAAATAGTCTACCATTATCATTGTTGAAGAAGAGACCCCTTCCTCACCAACACCCCCTCCACCTGAGTTTGAGGATGAGGACGTCATCCCACCAATTTATTTATCAACATGATTACCCTTGGCCCCATGACTTATCAAAAGGAAGGGAAACACATATCCATCCCTTTAATCCATCCTAAACTAGTAGGAGAGGACTCTCCTACCATTAACATGTTTAGTGATAGGATGATGATTCTATTCTCACCTACCTTTATACACCTAATTTATCCATCCATAGATCCTTACATCTAGAGACCCCAACCATATTAAATGAATCCACTATGTATATTGACATAAGCACTTTATGGAACCCTCATATTATAAAATTGGGCCACGTTCTCACCCCTAAAGAACTTTACGACTTCTCTACCTTCCTCCATGACTGTAACATTACATTTGATTGGTAATATGTTGGCATACCTGGTATTGACCTAACCACTTCCACCCAAAACATTATAACTAATCATGATTCCGAGCTTGTTACATAAAAACATTGATGAATGCATCCTTTCATATCCCTTCTTATTAAAGAAGAGCTTTAATGCCTCTTCTTTATCGACTTCATTCAACCCATTGATTATCCCTAATGGGTTTCAAACATCATGTCTATTATAAAAGCCATAGGGGGACTACTTATCTATGTATAATTTTGTGACCTCAACCTCACATGCCCAAAGGATGACTTTTCTCTACCTAGCATTAACCAACTTGTTGATCTTACAATAGGCCATGAGATATTATCTCTCATGGATAGTTTCTCAGGTTATATTCAAATTCTAATTACCCCTAAATATCAACATAAGATTGTCTTTATCACCCCATAGGAGAATTTCTATTATAGAATCATGCCCTTCAATATAAAGAATGCTAGTGCAACCTACCAATGCACCATGACCTATATTTTCCTTGACCTTATACATACAATCATCGAAGACTATGTGGATGACCTTATTGGGAAGTCTAAACTTTGAAAAGACCACTTATCCATTCTCAACATTATCTTTAAGTGACTTATCCATTATCATATCTACCTCAATCCTAAGAAATGTATTTTTGGGGTTTTCTAGGAAAACTTCTTGGCTTCATTGTTTTCCTTCATGGAATTGAGGTTAGTTTGATTAAAATTAAATCCATCCTGAAGATGTTACCTGTAAGTAATATTAAGCAACTCCATAGTTTATAGGGTAATCTCCAATCCATTCACCACTTCATCTCCTAGCTCTTCAATCGATGTCAACCCTTCTACCACCCCTTGGAAAATGACATCTCTTTCAAGTGGAATGTTGATTGTCAAAAGGCCTTTGATGCACTCAAAGAGTACCTTCTATCTCCACCTATCCTCACACCTCCTAAGGACGACCAATCTTTCTACGTTTATATTTTTTCCACTGACCATTCCTTAGGGACAATGCTTTCCCATTAGGATGAACAACGTAAAGATAGATCCATTTATTTCATTAGCCACACACTTTTTGAGTAAAAGACTCAATACACACATACCAAGAAATTGTGATTGGATCTAGTCTTCATGGCCACCAAACTTCTCCACTACCTTCCTAAACATATAAATTTTGTCATAACTAATATCAACCCACTCAATTACATACAATCTAAGCCATATCAAAACTAGCATATGGCTAAGTGGATCATGCTTTTAGCCAAATTTGACCTTGATTTCCTTTAGAAGAAATCAATCAAGGGAAAAGTCATTACTGACCAATTAGTCGATGCAGCCCTAACAAATAACCATCCTCCTCATTTTGAATTTCCAAACAAGTCTATCACAATCCTATCTCAAGCATATTTCACCAATAAAGTAACCATGTTTTTTGATGGTTCTAAATGTTAGCATGGTGGGGGACCTGGTATAATCCTTATCCTCCTTAGAGGTGAACCACTTCCTTTGTCATTTAAACTTGACTTCAAATGTACCACCAATGTGGCTAAATATGAAGCCCTAGTAATAGGTCTCCAAACTGCATTAGCCTTAGCATTCAAAAAATTCAATGTATTTGGTAACTCCCAACTTGTGGTCAATTAAGTCAATGGCATCTACCAGTGTAAGAATGAGATTTTACAACTATACAAGTAGTTAGTTACAAAACTTTTAGCCTCATTTGAGCACTACCATATTCAAACCTCCCAATGTTCTACCAATAAGTTTATCGACACCATGGATTCTCTTGCCTCTTAGATCCCATCAGCACCATTGAACTCTAAAATATTAGTCATTATCCATCAATTCACCAAACCCTCTTACACCAAATCAGACACTCCAACCATCTTTAGTGTGGAGGAGATCTTGCCTAACATTTGGTATCAACAAACCTTTGACTACCTTCACCTTTCCATAGTTCCCTTTGGCCTCTCTAGGAATGCTTGTCAAGCATTTATTCATAACACCTCTCATTATACCATTATGAGAGGAATTATTTTCAAATTTAGTTTTTATGGCCTCCTATTTCATTGCCTCCATGGTCTACAAGCCTCTCACACTATCAAAAAAATGCATGATGGTATTTATGGGGGCTTATTTAGTGGATTCATCGTGGATAAGTGCATCCTTTACCTAGGCTATTGTTGTCCTACCCTTGACCAAGACTATTGTGATTATGTGAAAAAGTGCGTCAAGTGTCAATAACATGCTAATCTACATCATGCACCCAACCATAGTCTTTACATCTCCACTAATTTTCAGCCCTTTTCACAATGGGGTATAGACTTTATTGGTAGGATTAACCCTCACTCTTCATAGTAACATCACTCTATCATCACTATGAATGGCTATTTCACCAAATAGGTGGAATTCATCCCTCTTATCTTGACAAAAGAAAAAACAATTGTTGAATTTATCATCCATCACATCATTTTACACTTCAGTGTTCCCCATAAGAACATCACTGATAATGGTAATCCTTCAAAAATAAAAACTTTTAGGTCCTTTGTGACATATTATTAAACTTAGCTTTTCATCCCTTTATCACCCACAACAAAATGGACAAGTAGAAACCTCTAACAAAACCTTTAACAACATGCTTACCAAAATGGTCAATGTGTCAGGTCAGGATTGGCACTTGCACATCCATTTCACCTTATGGGCATATCATACTAGCATTTTAACCCCTACAAGTGCTACACATTTTCCCCTCATGTTTGGAGTAGAAGCTATATTATCTCTCGAGGTCTAAATACCCTCCCTTTGCATATCTTTGGATGACCTTATTTCAAAAGATGATTACCATCAAGAACATTTAGCCCAACTTGAGCGACTTGATGAGTGTAATTTGGCTGCTCTTTCCCATCTCCATGTTTATCAAGAATGAATTAAGCATGCTTATAATAAATACTTAAAAGTATGAGACTTCATTATTGGATATCTCATTCTCAAGGAAAATCAACATGTAACTAATATGGAGAAAAGCAAAAGGAGCAAATTTGCTTTCAATTGGCTTGGACTCTATATCAAAACCCATAAAAATGGATCAGAAGCTTATCATTTATCCTCTCTCAAAGTCAAACCTGAACCTAAGCCTTTTAATGCTTCACATTTGTGTCCTTTCTATTGTTAAAGAAGGATCACTTTCACCATTGGTCTAACTTAAGCTCATCCCCTACAATAACATTCATTTCTCTCTTTTTAGGGGCAACTGACTATAGCTAAATCATGTGATTATTTGTCATATTCATATCATAATCTATAACTATAGGTACCAGAACTCTACCTATGGCATGATTCTCATGGTACTTCCCATCTCCTTGAGAATGGTTCCCATGGTCATCGTCACCTACACCTCTCTTCACCCACTGAACCCTCTCATACCTCTAGCTTTACCTTCATAAAGGTAACCCCTTGAGCATGTATAAGCAAGTCTATGTCAAGTGAAATCAAACGAAATCAAAAGAAATAATAAAGTCAAAACCAAATCATGGGTCATTATTAGCATTCAAAGACTACTCCATTGAAGGATAGCTATTGAAACTCATCTAAAATTGCAAAATGTAAGGTTGAATGCTCCCTTAAAGGACACCTATCACAAGCATTTAAAATAGGCACATAAACTTAGACCACTCCTTTGAAGGATGGCTAAGTAAATCACTTGTTAAAATATATAAATTTATTAGAATCTTCCCGCATTGATCAAATTTCCAAACCCCAAGCAAAGTCAAAATAGAAAACAACCCATAAGCAAAATAAAAATCAATAAGAAGCACTGTAATCAGGTCTCCTAAAAATAATATCATTGGAAAGCCTCAATCAGCTCTCCTAAGTAGACATACAACATTGATTGATCTATAGTTTATATATGAGCATAATATTACTTATACTATCCTCTTGGGAGCCTACGGAAGAGGCATGATAGTGTCATCAAAGGTTCTAGTTTAACCCGTTCTCCTTCCACTTATCATATGCATGAGACTATGAGCTTACTTGACACAATGTGATCAAGATACCTATTTATCAGCCTAAGCATGTGAATGTAAAGAATTTGAAAGGCTTATTTTCAATAAGCCAATCGAAATAGAGGTTTTATTTTGGTCCTTACCAACAAAAATGCATCATGTTTCTTTTTTTATCTTCTATTGGTTCATGTAGACATACCTCTCATGATTCTTATCACTTTCTTAGACATTTAGTTTGTTATCCGCTTTATTTATTTTCACCACACCTATACCCATATTCATATTTTATCTCTATGGTCAAGAATAACAAACATCATATTCAAAAATTAAACGTCATGAACCATGCCCATGAACTACATCGTCTCTCTATCTATGATCAAAACAAAATGCAAGCATATCATAATAGACCATAAACATCATCTTATCTATTAACCATCATGATCTCACGTGAGCATATATCATATCATATAAACCACTAATTACACCAGTCATTGTGATAAACACAAACCAAATCAATGAATAAAAATCATAGAGCATAGCATATACTATCTACCAATCTACCCATTCACCAAGACATTACCATAATTCATCTTACAAATAACAGATTATATAACCATAAATAAATCAATTATGTTATAATATGACATACATCCATTAATAACATATCCATGAACAAAAACAAAATATCGTAATTATTTGTTTGGCATCACATGCCTAAGCTCCTAGGTCAAACATCTCATAAAACATATGCAATAGGTCACATATTATAAACCATAAAATGTGAACATCATACATCATATAAATCATAATATTCCATACATTATATTCATTAAGTCATCATAAATAATACATGTACTAATGTATCAAACTATATCTCTCTCAAAAAAAATATACATCTCCTTGCATCAACACATAGGAGGGTATCAAAATAATCTACATCTATCTCTATCAATACAAAAACATATATAAACATGTTCATGGGGCACCAGTACTTCTAACCCCACATATACCTATACCTGTACCTACACCTATGCCTAGTGGTGGTCCTCCTAGGACCCTTGCCTAACCAACTATAGCATCCCACCATCCTAAAGTGGCTATCAATGGCCCACTGGCCAAACTAGCTCTATATACTGCATATCACATAATTGAAGGGAACTAAGTTAACACCATCACATCATAATATCAAAGTTCCTCCATAGTGTCTAGGTAATGTGCATTTGCCACTATGTCGAATGGCCCTCCTACTAATACCATGACTCTTCCTACCCTCTGTCTCAATAGGTTTGTCTTAGAAATAATGGTGGGAAGATGACCATATAGTATGGTGAGATAACCCTATAACATGGCCACTTATCTTTGTAATACCTATACTTGTGCTTGGGGTACAACCAACATTGCCCCTACCTATCCATCATGACTAGCTAGATCTATAGCCATTGACCTAACACCTCTATCATCTCCACTAGTAATTATAGGTATATATATGAGCTGATATCAAGCCATATATCCATCTCTATACCTAGCATGATCTATCAGAGACCTAACACAAAGATCCTCATACCCACTATCTAAAATTATAGGATTAGGCTAGGGCACTAGCAACTACACTTCTTAATCCTACCTCTTATACTAATAAAATAGACTTGGGACACCTTGTACTAAGTTAAACTATCGATGCACCCTATCGAATGGAGTCAACTTGACCTTACCCTCTCTTCTACCCACTATCCACCTGTAACTCTAAAGGGAATGGTTCTACCTCTTGTAACCTAGGTAGATCATAAACTATACATATATCCTCTAGGTAATATCCCTAACTATTAATGCACCTAGTGCACCCCTAAACTAATCAACATCATGGGCATCACCTCCTACACCTAATGCATCCATATCAATCTTCCATCTGATAAAACCAATGGGGAACTTGACCTACATGTACCCTTACCATGGAAATCCCATTGGTCTTAAAACTTGAATATGCTCATAAGCCCAATAATGAAGAATTAGGATAATACTGATGTTGTATCTCTTATGGTAACTAAACCCCCAAAACTCCCTATATATCTATTCAAACAAGACTAAAACCCAACCAAATATAGTCTTACTAAGAAATAACTCCACAAATACACCCAATAACACATAAGGAAACCTATCACTACTCAAATATGGGAGCCCAAAGCACATCACCACAATAATAAGCATCGTCATCAGTCTCCTCTCATTTGAAGCTCTCTCAAATAATGTTGAGTAGATGAATCCTATAGAGTGCCATCTCACCTAGTCTCTATCATCCACATATAAATACTAAATCAAACCATCCTACTTCTCCTACTCAATTAGATATATCTCCTCACCACACAATGGGAGATGAGTGATCTTATGTACATTCTTGAGGAAAATATTCATCTCTCTAGTTGGCTATGAGAAGGTGTTCATATTAGGATCCCATCTCTTGATGAGTGTTTTGATCATGGATGAATCTCTGAGCACATTTTGGTAGTGCCTCATTTCCCACAACCTTACCTCTTCCATGTACACCCAGTCCTTAGTAGTCATCTCCTCATGAAGCTTAAGGAAGATACTTGAGACACAATCATACATCTAGATTTGCTCCCTAGCTTGCATCATAACAAATGTTTAGCTTAGTTTCATCTACTAGGTTTGTCTACCCTACCTTTTTCACACCTAGCATATTCCTTTGTCACTCTTTCCCACCTATCTCATCCTGGCTACATCACCCCTTAGCATCCATGTTCAGCTAATCTATAATATGACCCTTTAACACATCTTAAAAAAACCTTATTTGGAACTCTATCCATTACCCTAAACATTTACCAAAATAGTTACCCAAACCATAAAAAAACTTAACCAAACCCTAAAAAGCTAGCCTAATTTAACCAACCAATGATGATCATGGTGACCATTGATGGTCAAAATCCACTATGCCATAGGGTGTCAATCATCAATGATCAGACTTGATCATCAACAGTCATTGTGGTTGTTCCATAAATAAAATGCCCACAACCTAACCACTATAAAAAGTCATCTAAATAGGTAATAAAATAGTCAAGTATGTAGCCTACAACCTCATAACAACCCAATTCATGCCCCTAACCCATCCATTTGACATTTTACCCAAAAATTTGTCTATAAACCCTCAAAACCTACTTAGGGCATACAAATTAAATGGGATGCTCCCTACACATTCTTGATCCTCCAACCAAGTTTAAATTACCTATATTCAAAATACACCATCAATTTAACTACACCCCCTACCTCATTCCTTGACTGTCTCTATGGTTTAAACCGATGAATAGCTGCTTGATCACATTCTTGTACTCCCTATATCTTAAGCCCACACAATCACTACACACACCTCCAACCAATAAGCATTCACCATGTCAGCAATCACCTTCCTCACACAATGCAAAAATCACTAGATCCAAGGTCAACCAAGCATGAAATTGACAATGGTACAAGTGAATTTTGTTTTTCACTTTTGGCCTATTTAGCTTTTTAGGGTTCCCCTTGATTGTCATTGGTCAGAGTGAACATTAATGGTCACCTTTTGGGGACCCTAACCATCAACAGTCAGGAAAACCCATTTTATACTCATAAAATCAAACTCCAATTCCTAACACACTCGAACCATGTTTTACCTAGTTTTGGAGATGCCCTTATCCCACCAACCCAACCACCTCATCACCTTTCCATTGGTCTATTTTGGCCCATCTGACATGTAATTTTGTGACACTTTTTTCTTAGTCCTTTGATGATAGAGATAAAATTACCATTTTGACCTTTTACATTTTGTGCCACCTCCTACTTGTGTCTCATCAGGATCACTTCCTACCTTGGATACTCATGACACTTGACCTATTTGTGTTTTCCACAGTAGTACTTCCTTCATTAGATACACATCAAAAACACATAAATCACTTAGGAGGCCTATTTTTATGAGTGGTCCCAACCAACAGACCTATTGGCAGTCATGTGGTTCACTTCTCACTTATCTTTATTCACACCAACCCTTAGTTTTCCAAATGTTACCAATTTTAGTCTTTGCACAATCTTGGCTATTATACCTTTTTGGTCATAGTTTGTGTATAAGTTTTCATTTCAAGTGCCCAATATTTTGTCACCTTGTGACTAACCATATAACTCTTATTAAACGGATATGAATTTTAGTTATATACCTTATCAACTCTTGGTTTGATGGGAACACCTCCTCCTACTCTCAGGGTAGCCAAACCCTTGACCAATAATTCATTTTTTTAGCCACCCATACTACATTTTTATTTTGTAGCTCATTCACTCAAGATGTATAAAAAAGGGGTTAAAATATAGACACTAAAAATCAACACATATCATTTATAAATGTCAAAAATCCCCCTACACCTACCTAGAACCCCCTTGGGACTAACCTATGCTAGTTTGGCCTCACAAAACTCATCTGCACTTAGTTTCACCAAACTATCTAAACCTAGCCTTTATAACCCTTTTCCTCTAGAACATGACCATCAACGGTCAGCCTTGGAAACCCATGACCATTGATGGTCAAGATCCACCTCTTCATGAAAAGCATGAAAGCTTCATTGCCCTCTTCTACATATAAACTAATTTAATTCTTATTGTGAGCCTTTACATGGATGAATTATAATTAAATGGCCTAGTTTCACCTTTACTTCAACCTCTTTCTTTTTCCTATAAGAGAGAGAGAAATGGGAGGTCAAATATATCTACAATAATTATTAGGAGCTCATATGTATAAGATTTTTATTTTGCAGGTTAATCAACATCATCAATGTTATTAAGCATCATAAACCTTCACATTGAGAGATGACTTGCCGTCACCTCTCAACTAATCTCTTTGGTTCCATTACTCTATTAGAATCAAACCAAATTCCACCAATAGGTTATCTACATCAACCACCCACCCAATTTATTTCTAGTAGGATAATTACTTATCAAAATTCATTTATTTTATTTCCATTTTGTAATTAATCTAACCCTTGCCCATTTCCCAAAATCAGTTATTTGGATCCCATCATTCAGCTATTTATCAAACTTATAACGTACATAGTAACTATCGATGGTTGGATTAACCACCAATGGTCTATCCAACTATTGATGGTCAACCTGACCATCGATGATCACCTTAACCATCGATGGTCACCCCAACCACTAATGGTCACCCATCATAGTGAAACCTAGTAGCCAATTTTCACCCACCAACCCCCAACCAAACATAATTTTTTATGTTTCTGATCACTCACAGACCCCTTTCATATTTTTTGAAGTAGACCCTAACCCCTTAGAACTAGTATTAATTAGTTTATCAGTAATTTAATCATTTCTATTCTGTCCTTTTTAACAAGCAATCTTGTGTTCATTTCTAATAATCTTCTTTAATTGATGCAAATATATTCTTTCTAGGTTTGTGAACTTAATTGTTTAAAATGTGTGGATTGATAGTCCCTAAGGAATCTCTCACTTCCAAAATCTATCTACCACTAGGAAATCAACCCAATTATCTATCTAACAAACAAATTTGTTTTATTGATTTCTTATTTACAAGTCTTCCTCCCAAGGCAAAGAGGAGCTCTCACAATTTTTTAAATTCAACACGCGCACAAATAAACAAGTTTTTCAACCATACTTGTATTAACTTTATTTTCTCTCTTCTTCAGATCTTAAGTGAAAATTTACATGGAATAGTGTCCTTGATATATAAAATGGATAAATTAAACCTTTTTAGGTGTAAGGATATTTTTTGTTGTATACTTTTTGACAAGAATATTAGTTTACACTAAACTCTTTTATTCCCACATATTGTTGTTTGTTAAATTCTAGATTCATTTCCTTGGTCTAGTTAATCTTAGTCTTTGTTTTATGCTATTTAAATTTTATAAGTGATGTGTCTTGGATAAGAATATCTATCCCCTTCATGTATGTCCTTATTTTTTTCTAGAGTTAGATGTCATTGATTGTTTGCAAGTAAATTTCAAATAGAAGTACAAAATTCAATGTGGAAAATGTATATTATCCAAAATTTATTAAAATTTGAATCAAACACAAGAAAAATAATGGAATAAATGGATCACAAATTTCTAATCATTTGTAGAAACCAAATTTTCACAATGTAACATCTACTTAAGATGAATGACATAATGTTAAGATCATTGAAAATATAGAACCAAAACATAATCAAAGCATAAATAGTTGCATGATTATAGATCTATTGTTTTTAATAATATTCAAACTTTTCACTAGAATAAATTCAAATACAAGAACTTAAATAATTTAAAAAAGGGCTTAATCAATATGAACATGGTCTAATAATTTTTTGTAAAAGATCATTACAATTGAAAAATGATGCATTGTACATTATAATATAGTATAATCATATTGAGTTGAGATAATGGAAGAAAAAATCAATATACTATATGAGCATGAGGTAATTGAAAAATTTAATAAATAGAATTAGAAGACATAAAACATTGGCTTTGATGAAGTTAAATAGCATGAGCCAAGGTAAAAAAAATGAGACAAAAAAAAATGTATAAGCTATAACAAAAAATCAATGTAGTCAGATATGACATTTATTTGGAAAGAAAACACATGAACAAATTTTAAAATATAATATAAATATCTATATTTAATACAAATTCACTTATGAAATCACTTAGATGTATGTGCATTATGGTGAAAGGAAGGGATATGGTGCATTCAGATTCATATGAAAATAGTTATTTTTGTTTAATATTTGTATGTTAATCTATAGATTTTTTTAATTGTGTTGGTTATCTCTACATTATTTGAAGCCATTTATATGTACATCTTTGTGAGTTATAATACATCTGATTTTTAATGAAGATAAAAATGTTTCATGTCTATTTTTCTCTGAAATTATTATTTTTTCTTAATATTTATTCTATTCTTCTTTTATAGTTTGATATAGAATGAAGTTACTAAGTTTTTGATATTGTATTGTACATGATAACATTAATCAAATGTTTGTTGTTCATATTAAATAATTGTGTATGTGTCCTTGATATAGAAAATGGATTAATTAAACCTTTGGAGGTGTAGGGAGCTATTTGTTAGTATACTTATCAACAAGTAGACTAGTTTACACTAAACTCATGTGTGCCCACATGTTATTGTTCATTAAAATCTAAAGTCATTTATTTTGTTAAGTTAATATTAGTCTTTACATTGTGTTGTTTTAGTTTTAAGTGTTGTGTCTTAGATAATAATCTATATCCCCCTCATACATGTCGTTATTTTTTTACTAGAGTCATATGTCATTGGTTTTTTCCAAGTAAATTTCAAATACAATCACAAAATTCAAGGTAGAAGATGCATATTATTTGAATTTTATTAATATTTGTATAAATTACAATAAAAATTGTGTAATAAATGAACAACAAAGTTCTAGTCAATTGTAGAAACTAAGATTTCTCAATGTAGCATCTGATTAAGGTCAATTAGAAAATTTTAAGATCACTAAAAACATAGAACCAAAACATAATCAAAGCATAAATAGTTCCATAATTATGGATCCAATGTCTTTTACAGTATTCAAACTTTGTCTGAGAATAAATTCAAAGACAATAACTTAATCAATAAACAAAGTCCTTAAGCAATATGAACATGGTCTAATGAAATGTTGCAAAAGAGCATTTGAATATAAAAAGGATGAATTGTACATTATAATATAGCCTATGTATATTTATACAAGATAATGGAAGAAGAAATCAATAAATTATCTAAGCACAAGGTGATTAAAAAATTTAATAAACAAAAGTAGATGATACAAAATAATAGTTTTGATAAACTTGCATATCATGGTCCAAGGAAAAAATAAGATCAAAAAACAAAAAAAATATGCATAAACTATAAAAAAAAATCAATGTACTCATATATGACATTCAATTACAAATAAAACACTTGAACATGTTTCGAAAGCCAATATAAATAACTATATTAAATATAAGTTCTATTTCAGAGATCATCCAACTATAAAGAGTAACTATTGTTGCCAAGTTTGTAAACCATAACAAGTTGTGATAAAAATTATAGAGTAAAAATCAAGTCAGATGTTACAAAATATGCATAGAGGTGTTGTCCTTGTTATTTTTTGAACTAGAAACTTTTTTTTGAGGTTGCACCCTTAATCATGTATGATATAGCTTACAATGTCAGATGTATGATGTTCTATATATTCATCTAGCTGATAGCCTATAGAGAAATGAAAAAGTAAGGAGAGAATCAATTTCTATTATCATGGGTAGTTATCAATCAAAAAACAAAACAAAATTAAAAAATACTACAAACACATAACATCCAACCCATTGGTTGACTATAATAAATTTTTATATTGCAATCAATTCTAACACTAAACTTGTTACATTGTTTTTTCATCTATGTTATCATTTTCTTTCACAAAAATAATCTAAACAAAGATTTAAAAAATTGAATAAATATGTATTGCTTAATAATATATATGATGACGATGATGTTGTTTATAAAAAGTGTGAATTTTCCATGTAGTTTCAATCATCGTAAAAGAAATGTAGGAACTGATATGTCTTAATTATATTGATTAGAAGATATTTTAATTAGTTTTATGATATTTTAATTCAAGAGTGTTTGATTAAAGTTGTAATCCATTTTTCCATTCATTGTATGTATGATGCACTAAAATGAATGCCGATATGAATACATTTGATTTTGTTGACAATCTCGGCAATATGCATGATTACCTATTGAAGTCATGATATCATGATCATGAACTTCTAATTATTGTTGAATGGCTAGAAAGATGATGCATGAACTCTTTTTTGCATTTAATAGGCCTTTAACCTAGGAATCAAAATCACAAATTATCATATTTTGAAAATATCCAAATTTTATTATTTGTTTCAAATCTATTTTTTGTTCTTCTTATTAAAATAATGAGTTAGGGATAAATAATGGCCTCAAAAAACTTTTTTATTAAACTTTCCAAATGAGAGTTTGTATGCTTGTCATTTAATATATCGAGAAATGTGGACTGGCCTTAGACATAGTAAGGAAGTGATTTTTATGCCATTCTTGACATTGTTATTAAACAACATTATTTATGTGTTCATTGTGGAGAATTTTTCCTAGAGTCAAGGATATAGTTGTTTGTAGTTTCCATTTATCACAACCTACAAATATATTTTTTAGTGTCAATATTTTGGAAAAGAAGATGCATATGTATATTTTAAGTAAAAAAAAAGGAACATTTAAAAAGATGAAAAACAAGAAGTAAAATCTTTTAGCATTAGCACTTATGGTTGCCATGTTTTTTTCAGTTTCACCATCCTTGAGATGGAGCTCATATTGATTGTATCATTTTTGATATCCAACTATGATAGTGGTTAATGAACCTATTGCATATGCACTATCTGATTATACAAGATCATGTGCTCTAATATCTACAATGATTTTGCATTTGATGCATACTATTACAATATTTTGCACAATTGAGTTTGTCTTTAATACAATACACCATTCCTCATCATCTCTTTCATATTGACTTATATTTTTAAGGTAAATTCCTTGATGCAAAGACTATTTCCAAGTGAAAAGTGTGATAAGAATTTGTCAATTTATTTATTGTTGATATTGATAATTATTGTCAATTGACCAAATTTGTTAACAAGGTCTACATGCACTATTTACACATTCGATGGTGAATTTAGGGTCTTTATGAAATCAAGACCATAGAAAACCAATACATAACCTTCAAAAACATTGCCACATTTTTTTGTTGAGAGGTCAATAATTGAAACTCACATGTTTTGCCTTGCATTTGAACTATAAAAATAGTTTTAAAATCAAAGTTATGAATAGAAATACTTTATACTATCTTATAATGACATTTTTTTCTTTGTTCGAGTTGTAAAAGTCAATGTAAATTACAAGTTGCATGCAAAAAAAATAAAGACTATTTTCTACAGATGATAGTGCCCCACAATAAGCTAGTTAAGCTTTAAAAATACGATTTTTGTGCTCTTTGTTACTCTAATTCTATTTGTTGGTTGATATTTATTCTTCTCCCATATCTAGTTTCTATTTACATTGTAATAACGTTATCAAAATCTAGTATTTTGAGATTGTTAATGAGAATCAAAGGCAAGAGAAAAAGTTATCGGTGATAAAAAACACTAACATATCACAAACAAAAATAAAATATTATTGTTTTGGTGTTTTCTTTTGTGTCATTTCTATCTCTTTATCAGTGTATTTATCTGGATCCATATCTACTTTCCTAGAAACATTTTATTTATGATCCATAAACATCTTTTTATTGGAAGGGGAAAAAAGAAAATAAAAAGAATGCATAATATAAGTTATCTATTTTTGTTTCTTGATGTTTGTGTTTCTCTATTTATATATATATATATAGCTTTATCTATGAATTATGACAGGATCTTTAAGATCTTGTATTTGTGACATTATTAACCAACAAATAATGACATAAAAGATTTGAGAGCATTGTAAAATTATAACTTGTGATGATTGGAAATAAAGTATTACCATTTTCGCATCTTTTATTATGCTATTTCTATTTCTTGATCAATGCACATGCTTCCTTCCATATCCAATTTTTTGTAATGTTTTTTCAATTGAATACATAATAAAGTTAGCATAGAAATGAAAAGACAATAGAGTTATGCATAATGTAAGTGGCATATAGTACTATTGTATTTGGACATTTCTTTTTAATAATTTTCTATTAAATATTGGCAGTCACAAATTCTATTTTCCAAGGATATTTTATAAATGTCAATGACATTACAGAAGGTAAATAACAAGTTTTGTGTTTATACAAAGTGACTATTATTATAGTGTTAGATAGTAATTTGAAGTCAAATTGAATGATGGTCTATCCAATAGGCATTAAAAATGTTAAATTAAATATTTTAGATGTCTATATTTTTCCAAAAGTGATCTATTTAAATATTTTCATGTGTTTTTGGCATTCCTGATATCAAAGAGTAACCATGTCTATGCATTGTATTTTGAAATTATGATCTAGGTATTGTTTGATGAATCATGTCAATGTTGAAATCACTAGTAAATATGATGTTGGTATGTGGTGGGCAAATTCGTAGTTGTTATTTACATCAATACCAATGCATCATTTGTTATGGTATTTTAGATTGATTATATATTAACTATTTGTATCGATGTATATAAATATGATATATCATTTGTCATAGTTTTTATGTTTGGTGTAACAAACACCCTGTTGTTTCCCAATATAATGTTTTTTTTTTTAAATCATGACATTATCCCATGCATGTTCATTGATAAGTGACAATTGAAGGGTTGTGTAAGAATGCAATTATTTTATATTTACATAGTTCTTATTTCTTAGAAACATAGAATGTTTGCATTCATAAGTTTATAGTCATATGTTACACTTTATAGATGCAATTACTAACTCCATGTATTCAATGAGATAATAGTGAGTCTATTTTATGTTCTTGGGACATTTGCAAAAACTGAAAACCATTGTGAAAAATTTTACAGTGTTTGCATAAAAACATTTACTTTATCAAATATGATAATGTTCTTAGGTTCTAACTTATTAAAAATATAAAATGATATTATGTTTTATATTCATGAAAGTGAAGTATAGATAACTCCATAGTGCTTGACACCAACATGATGAAATGTAAATGTATCCTTTATAAGGCCTTATGATATATGTATTATTTGAGTGTATTTTATTTGTATTCAAAACTATTCACATATGGTAGCTATAGGTTTCTTAATGTAAATTTTAAATGAATTTTTTTTGTTATTGGAGTCCAATTTTTGGGTACCTAGTTATTATAGAATCTCTACATTTTTTTACATTTTATTGCTCTAATTTTAGTGTCACTAAATTGTATCCAAGTTATGTCTAGCTGTCAAAGTGTATAATGCCTAATAATTCCATCATCACCATTTAATAATCCATCTTGTATATCATAGTTTATACAAATTAATTCCACCAATATGTTCAGTTTCAAAACAATAATGTTAGGAAAATAATTCTTTGGATTATTTGTAATGATTTAATTATTAAACTTCACCTTTTTTGTCAACAACATTCAATGTATAAGTTTATTTCTTAAGAATGCAAGCATGTTGGAATTATGTTTTTTAACATCATTATTCTTGTTAAACATGTATAGAAATGTTGGTCCATAAGGAGGATATCTATAGCATGAATTATTTAAGTATTCAATGTTTGATATTGTCTGTTGACTAGTTCTGATGTAGTTTTATATGGAAATAAATTGAATGTTAGTTTGTCAAGCGACTTGTTGGAGCAAAAAGTATTTTACATTATCAAGCCAAAAAGTGTATAGAGTTGTTTCTCCATGAAAGTATGGTTTTTAATGAACTTATCTTGACTAGGCTCTATTTGGTAAAAATTGATGATGAAAATAATGTCAATGTTAGCAAATGATTTTATGGGTGTATGCATTATTTGCTGAAGTCTCTTATCAATATTCCAAAGCATTAAAATTCTTAGTAAAGATATTTCATCAATAAGCAGCATATATAATTATTGATAGAGTTTAATCTTTTAATTCAAAATGTTTAAATATAATGGCATCATTCAGCTACATGTATATGGAATTTCAAAAACAAAATGTTTAGTATGACTACTTACATTTTATATTGCTTTGATAGTGTATGTAATAATCAAACCTTCTATTTTCAAAGGATCACTTTCAAGTTCCTTATTGTAGATCCACAACAAAATTTCATATATTAGTTTAGTAGTAAATATCTTTTTCATTATTTTTTCTCATATTAAGAACAAATGGATTTGGTTATATGGATCTAGTGTTTTTTTTTATCATAATATCTTTGACAATAGATTGTTATTATTTATTTAGTTGTTTTTTCAAGTTCAAGTATTCTTATCTACTTATTGAAAAATGATGTTTTGTTGTTTAAAACATTTTAAAATGTTAATTATTGATTAGTTTTTGATATTTTATACAACAAAAATCATAGCCTATATCATATGCATCAATGTTGTTCTCGATTTGATTATTTTTCATCATCATCAATATCAAACTGAGTCAGAAGCAATGTCAAGATTCTTTGTAATCATGTCAATATTTCCTCACATTGTTATGGACTTATAATAAACCGCATTTCAATTCTTGTTATCTGTGTCTTCTAACAAAGGTATGCATTACACCATGTTTTGAAATTTTTTTAGTGTCACTTCATTGTCATGATAAGGTATAAACATCATCAGTTTTTCTCTATAATACTTTTCAAGATTTATATAAATATTGTATCTAATATGTCGATTGATGTTTTAATTTTTTATTTTCTTTGTTTTTATAGATTCACCAAGGTAATGTCATAAATTTAACCAAGCATATATGTTCTAATTGTGTTGGCCTTGTAATATATTATTATATCAGAGAAACACATATTATGTCTTATAAAGTGTGTGACTCTTGTGCTAATAATTTTTTAATTTTAAAAATATAAGTTATTTTTGTCTCTTGTGATGTGTTTATGAAAATTATTTTCCTTAAACTATGATGTAAAGGCAAGGACAATATAATTTAAATGGCATGAAGACGAGAAGTTTGTTGGTATTGTAAAAGTGTATTTCCAAATTATTTTATGGCTTTTAGACTGTTATAAATTCTATGAGTAGTTTCAACATGCACTTTTTGAAACACATTCATTAGTGTATGATCAAATTTTGTCATATAAGAGTAATAATATGTTGTAGTAGTATCTGCATCGAGAAAGAATTATGTATTTATGTTAGCATACCACAATACTGAGAGATATTTTACAAATGAATTTATTCAATCATATGAAGGATGTCTATCTAGAATTATGATGGGCCATGAAATACAAGATCAAAATGAAAGTATTATCATGTTTAAGATAAGTTTAATTTTTATCAAACATCTATAACATTGTGTCTTTGATATAGTTTTTTTACTCAACTTGAGAAAAAATTCTTGTGGCATTCTATTTGTATAGCTCATTGATTTCATCCAATGTCTCTAATATTTTTATTTTTTTCATTGATGGAAATACAAAGTTAAATATGCAATGAGAATTTTTATACTTTTTGCATGTGTTTGTATTATGATGTGTTTACATTCTATCCAAATTGCTATCAAGCAACACTAAATCATAAGATATGGTTTTTTCTAAAAAATATTTGATTTTAGTATTGTAGTAATGTCCATATTTATGTGCATCATGTAACCAAAGTATGAAATGAAAAGACTCATTTCCTCTATTTTTAAGTTTAGTCACAAAAAATACTCTGGAACGTTTCCAAATAATTTAGTTTATAATAACATTTTTTTAAACACATTTGATCTATCTTGTTAAAATAGTAAATATAGAGAACAAGGTTCTTTCTTATCAATGTGTCAATTTTTTCTTCTTCAATTGTTTCTTTGTGTTTATTATTTTTTCTATGAGTCAATTTTTACAATACATGGCATAAAGGCTCCCAATAATGTTTAGCAATTGTTATATTAGTAGAAAATGTTGGTAGGCCCAATTTCCTAATCATTACCAAATTATGTTTTCCTAATTTTTTAAAATAGTCAGCTGATTTTCAAATGCTTTTGAAAGCTCTATAGGCTATTGGAAATTTTAAGATTTTTTCTATACTAGATTTGTTTTGAACATGTCTGGAATAGATATTTTTTATTTCATTTCCCCTTTGCATATGTATATCTAGACACAATATGATACATGATGTATGTTTATATTAATAGATTTTAAAAATATGTTAGTTATAAGAGTTGTAATGTCATTTTCTTTGTGAAAAAGAGTTGGAAACAAGATGGCTAAGAGGGGGGGGGGGGGTGGTGAATCAATCTTTAGAACTTTTCATTCAATTCCACTTAACTATGTATGAACCATCTTAACATGCATGTACATATAAAAAATCATAAACAAAAAAATATAAGAGCATAAAATACATGAACATAACATATACGTGGGAAAACTTCTTTGGAAAAAAACCCACTGATGAATCAAATGGACTATAGTCCTATAAGACAAACATAAACATTTAGTTGAGCACCCACTCAACTTAGAAAACCAACCCAAATTTATCAAGAACCAACTTGAAAATATTTATCTAAGAACCAAATCATCAAGGAGCACCTACCCCTAATTTACCAAGCACCCATTTGGATTTAACAAGCTCCAATTTGCAAGGAGGCTCCAACCCCCTAGATGACTGAACACCAACTCATCTACCTAATTGTTTGATCACCATAAAAAATAATTATTGATTTTAAAATATATTAGGATATACTCTTTATGATCTTCACTCTCTTTGTCCCTCTTAAATTGATATTCATTCCTCTCAAACTAATCTTCATCCCTCTTTGCTTAACTAGTGTTCTTCATAGCTTGATTAGGTCCTCTAACCTTAATCTTCTCTTGAAAAAATTTTATTAGAGATTCATGATATCTATGTTGGTTCATATGACCTATTTTTACTCATAAATGATCTATGCCAATCAGTTGTCCTTTTCTTCTCTTAATTTCTTAGCACACTCTTAGCATCCCCTCTTCACTTTCTCTAAGCACGCAAAAATAGGCTTAACTACCTTGATTTTATACAAGTCATTTGATCAAATATTTTTAGGTTCGATATACATTCAAATAAATTATGTTTGACTTGAATAGGTTAAAATATATTTGAAATAACATGCCTTATTCATTAATCAATCAAATACAATATGCTAGAAATACATGAATTAACCTTTAGTACTTTTTTAGGCTTATGGAGACCTAATAGACCTTATCAATAACATGTTACCCTTTGATACTATTTAATTATTATGAAAAAACTTCACACAATAGGAACACATCACACACCACTATAATATCCCTTAACTATTTTTTATTTATTTTGAGAACACCTTTTATGTCTAACTACCACTTGAACCCTTTTTCAAATCACTACATATAAAACTGCATATATAAAAAATTTGATTAAAACAACTGAGGAATACAATCAATTTTACCCAACAAACATTACAAGAAATTATATTTTCAAAATCCTCATGAACTTAGAGTGATCATCCACTTCATCGGATGCTTCAACTAAGGGTAAATAGGTTCAACCATTCCTCTATAAGATGTTCATTAAAAACTACCAATTGATTCCAAAAGATAGTTAAAGAAACATGAACATGTGAAACACAATTGAATATATTAAATGTATTTAAATTCATCATAGATATATTAAAACATCCTTAGATCTACCTAAATAAATTATATCATGAGATTTATTTATAACTATTGATCTTATAGACCAATCTTCTGACCTTCTCATTCATAGACTCAACTCAGTCATATAAGCCATTTTGGATTCAATGATTCAACCACTTACACCAAATTTAAATTTTATGAAAATAATGGATAGATAATTCAAAACCCATAAAATATCACCATGAATCTTAATGCATCACTGTTTCACGAAAATGCATCACGAAACATCTTCTTTATTTTATTTGATATCTTCACTATCTACACCACTAGGTCTGTTTAGCACCTAGACAACTTTAATCACTAGTTTCACACATGAGATCTATAATCCTTCAAGAAAAAAGATACAAGTCCCTTACTTTGATCTTCATCCACTTAGCAACTTTGACTCGGTCAATGCTATCTACTACAACAAATCTTTGAAATCTAAGAACTTATCTGTATGGTCTTCTCACTCACCTAAGAATCCAATCACACCCAGAGATTCTTGAGAGAGTTGAATTCAACTTCAAATTACTTTAATAATCATATGAAACCATTATAATATATTTATATCAAGATCTTTAGTATCAGGTCCTTATCAAGGTCATATGAGGTTTTAAATTAACCTTCAATCTTAACGATCATTCATAAAACTTAGCTCCTATTTTTGGAAAAAAATGCTTATAAATTTAAGCTAGAAAATTTCCTCATCTACCATGAGCATCTTAAGATCTCATTTAGTTGTTACAAGTTCCAACGTGCACTGAGAATACCTTTTTGGGTAGACATCTCTTCATTTTGTGTACTTAAGAAGTGTTGAAATACTTTTTCAAGACTTTTTCTTACAAACTATGTCCTAAAACTTTATTCACATACTTAGAAAAACATGAATCACATTTTTTAATATTCATCTACTCACTCATGTCATGGAAACTGATCCAGTTGCTTTATCTCGACATCATCTCTCTTCGTGCTTTTTAAGCCTTGACCTACAAATATTTTTAAGCCTTGTATCTAACCCTATAGCCACTCTATATAATTCACCTTGAAAATATCATTGTTATAATTCCTCTTCTATATGATAAATCAACCTCATACACATACTCTTCTTTACAGATTTAATATAACTTCTTCAGATCTTCTTACAAATCTTTAGAGCTTGACTACAGTGTCTTCAATGGTATGAATACATATCTTCAGAGCATGTAGATATTCAAATCTAAACCTTATACTCATCTACAAGGTGTTAAATTCATTATATATAAACTCAGATAATATCACTGATGTTCAAAGAGTGTCATGTGTTCTTTGGAGCACTCTCTTCAGATCACATTTAGATCATCTTCGACACTACTTGAATAGCACTTTGGATCACGCTACTACATCTTTGGAGATCACTAATTTCATATTGATACCTAAAAATAAAATCTCATAAGGTCTATAAAAAACATGAAAATACTATTTACATCTACTATACTGACTTCAAGGATTGCTTGACCAAGTATTTTCTCAAGAATCCTTGTTAATAACTACATTAGATTGACATCAAAGAAATAACCATGCATCTTAATTAGAACCTTTCACATCAATGACAACATTTAATATTAAATATTATCACTCAATAACCATGTTCAAAAATCTCTCCCTTAATCAATGACAATGTCCAACAATCTTTTGATTTGTCATTGATGACAAACATACTTAGAAAAACTCTAATAACTACTTCTTGACGAGAATCATCTCTTAGACCTAATTCTTGCCTTTTCTTTCTCCCTTTTTGATCTTGATACTTTCCTAATATTTTTAAATATTTCTTACATATTCTCATCCTTTTCTAAACTTGTAGAACTTTTTTAGTTTTATGATCTTTCTGCCCGATTGACATTAATGACATAGGTCTTTCATAACTATCAATTATTTCAGAATGCATTCAGAGTACAAGAATACATTAACATAGATCAAGCTCAGTTAACTTACTTGAATAATCCCCCATCAAACAAATCATCCACCATGCTTCTCTTAGTAGTAGATTTCAAGTATCATCTAGAACTACTAAAAACATACATTTGTCCTCCTATGACCTAATATTAAATTTCAAAGTCACACAATCTTTAAAACATCTCAATCAAGTTACTCTCCTAGCTAATTCATCATTTTCTTTAAAAATAACTCAGACATAATCTCTCTTTAACTCTATGCATATCAAAAGTAATACTCTCTTGTCAAAGAAAATAGAGCTACCAAGATCCCTCTTAGACCAACCATATCTTCCTTCAAATAACTATGAACTCAAGACCACATACCTTTCTTTGACATGTATGAAAAAGATACCAACCTCTTTGACCACATACATCATGATATCCAATACTAAATACCAATTAGTCTAAAGCAATACCAATTACAAAAATATAAACTCCAACTTTATCTTCATAGATCAGGCTCACCTAAACAAATGGATCTCAAAAGTTTACCTCTTATATGCCAAATGTTTTGCACTCTATCTCTAAAATATCTTTTAACTATGTTCTCATGCTTCTAATGATATAAGAATGTCTCCATGAAGCTTAATAGAACCACCCCTTTTTCATAGGGCATTAAAACAACATGAACTAAGGACATTCCTAGATCTCCATATCCTTAGTTGGATTAATATTATTCAACAACCTTTTGCACCTAACTAGCTCTCTAAGCTTGATCTTATCGTCAACCTTATCAACCTTTTATTCTTTCATTTGACTCGCTTGTCAACACATGTAGAAAATAAGTGTTCTTGAAAATATTTTAATTTTAACTTGTACTCTATATTAGTAAATTTACACCTTACTTAATGGGATTATCATAACTTACCTTGACACCATTATTCTTCATGTCTACCTCTCCATTCTTGTTGCTTTAATCATTCATATCATAATCAATAATTTTCATGTCTCTTGACATGTGGCTCGAGCATCCACTATCTTTACTCTGAGATTTCACAGAATCTTCTTCTTTAGTCTTTTGCCTCCCCTTTACATTGTCTAAAGAATCTAACTTCTTAATCCATTTGTTAGTGGGATGAATATGAACCTTCTTTTCTATAATAAATGACCTTTTAAGTCTATTAGAATAAAATATTTAAATATGTCCTACATCAAGACATTAATAACAGACCACACTATACATACCATTTGATTTATGATTACTGTGATCTTCCTTTGACCAATAGCATCTACTTCCATAGTTCCACAACTACTGATTACTGGAGGATCTTTTGCATTCTCTAGTTCCATGACCAAACTAACTACATGTAAAATATTAACCATTGGAAGAATTACCATACTTTGTAGCATTGGGTTGTATGATATATCATTTGACTTTCTTGGCTTCAATAGTCTTCTTCTCAACTTGAGGTACCTTCTTTTGATATTTTAAAATCTAA
Source organism: Torreya grandis (assembly GCA_037957365.1). NCBI lineage: Eukaryota > Viridiplantae > Streptophyta > Pinopsida > Cupressales > Taxaceae > Torreya > Torreya grandis. The sequence continues at coordinate 46,281 of JARHVA010008532.1, read as the reverse complement.
GTCTTGTCTTATCACTTGCATACTTTTGACTAATTAAGATATCATCTAAAGCCTTAATGATATATTCAAACTTTAAAAAGTTATATACATTTATAGGTGATTGATATAATTTATCTTTTAGAGATTCTATCTCAGTTTTGTATCTATTGCAATCTTCCTCTCTAACTTTTAAGCTTGCTTCCATAATCTCATTCTAGGTTTCAACTTGTTAGATGATTTATTCATATTCTTTGGATGTGTTACACATCCTTTCCTCAAAAATTCCAATATGTTCCTCATAATCCTAGAATAATGAATTTAGTTTCCTATTCTTGTTCTTCATAATTTTTAGGTCTTCTAGAAAATTCACAAGTTTTGCTTTTATGTCAACTTCATCTTCTTCAATGTCATAGTATTCTTCCTAATCTGACTCTAAATTAGTCATGAGACATTTCCCATGTTAAAAAACCTCATTATTTGATTCTATACCTATGAATAGGGTTTCATTATTGTCATGCTGAGATTCATTTCTATCATCTTCACTATCAGATGTGTTTGAATCACTCACATCAGATGAAGTATCTTCTTTATTTTAGAAGCTTTTCTTATCCCTGAATGACATCTTTTTTCCTTCATACCTATTTAATATCTAATTAATTTTTTCACACTTATAGGATTTCTTGTCTACATCATCATCCTCATTATTTTATTTATGAAGACACTTATTTGAAAATGTCTAATTTCTCCATAGTTTGAAAATTTGAATGGTAACTTACTTTTGTACTTGCCTAAATCTATTTTTATATTTATATAAAACATATAAATCAGCTCATCATCATCAATTTCTAAACATACCTCATCTTTGTCCTTCTTGACCTTTAATTTCTTCTCAAATTTAAAATCAGTTTCTTTCTTGAGAGGTTTTCCTTCATTTGATCTCATCTCATAGATTTTCAAGACGCCATGAAGCCCATCCATATCCATCTTGTCCAAATCCTATATTTATTCTACAACACACACCTTAGATTAAAATTTATAAGTTATAGATCTCAATAACGTTTGGAAAACCATAGACTCTTTCACTTCTTCTCATAATCCTCTAATGATGTTGACAGCTTCATCAATTATTAATAGATATGATGTAATAGATTCATCTTCAATCATTCTCAAGATTTCAAACTATCTTCTATGGGTCTGAAACTTGGCCATCTTCACCTTAGTGTCTTCTTAATAGATGGTTTATAATTTATCCCATATATTCTTGGCTGAAACATAATGTATTAATTTTACTATTTCTACCTTTTATAGGCCACACAGAATGGAATTCATTTCCTTAAATATATTTTCTCTATCCTTCTTTCCTATTGCATCTATAGGTGGAATTGGAGGTGAAATATAACCATTCATAACTAACTATCAAATATCATGTCCTTGTGACATTAGATATATATTCATTCTAACATTATAAAATGGATAGTTAGATCCATTGAATAATGGATCTTTACTTGTAGAGAAACCTCTTTGATCTTGTTACTAGTCATCCTTACAACTTATAATATCCTTTAGGCTATCAAGCCTATTCCAAAGGACCTTATCTAATAACAACTATTGGAAACAAGATGAATGAGAGTGGGGTGATTCAATCTTTGAAATATTTCATTCAATTCCACTTAAATATGTATGAACCATCTTAAGATGCATGCACATCTAGAAAATCATAATATCAAAATATAAAAGCATGAAATATATGAAAACATCATATATGTGGGAAACCATTTTGTATGAAGCAAATTGACTACAATCCTATAAAACAAATATCAAAATTAAGTTGAGCACCCACTTAACTTGTAACACCAACCCCATTCTAACAAGTACCAACTTGACAGTATTTAGCTAAACACTAATTTAGTAAGGAACACCAACCCCTAATTTATGAATCACCCACTTGGATTTAAAAATATCTAACATGAAATGAGGTTCCAACCCTCTAGATGACTTAGCACCAACTTAGCCACCTGATTGTTTGATCACCTTCATAAATCCTTATTTCTTTTATAAAAATGATGATCTACTCTTTATGCTCTTTACTCTCTTCAGCCATATCAAAATAATCTTTATCCCTCTCAAACTGATCTTCATCCCTTTTCACTTAACTATCCTAATTCATAGCTTGATTAGGTTTACATTAATTCTCTCTTGCAGAACTTCTATTAGATATTCATGATATCTATGTTGGTCTGTATGACTTCCTTTTTCTCTCAAATGATCTATGTCATTTTCTTATCCTTTTTTTCTCTTAATTTCTTAGAACACTCTTAGAATCCACTCTTCGCTTTCTCTAAGCATCGAAAAACATGCCTAACTACCTTGCTTTTATACAAGTCATTTGATCATATATTTTTTGGTCAGATATACATTTAAATCACTTAGGTCAGCCATGAATATTTTAAATCATATTAAAATGAACATGCCTTGGTCATTAATCAATCATATATAATAGGTCGACCATACATCAATTAACCCTTAGTCCCCTTTTAGGTTTATGGAGACCTAATAGACCTTCTGAACAACATGTTACCATTTGATCTTCTTTGAAGCTTATCCAAATGTTTCACATTGTAGGATCACATCACACACCACTATAATTCCCCTTATCCAATTTTTGTTTAGGTATACAACACCTTTTAGGTCCAACTACCACTTCAAACTTTCTTCAAATCATTTTTTATAAAATATTTGTGCATATACATAAATTCTGCTTTGAACAACTAAGGAATACATTCAATTTTGCCAAATAAATATGAAAAAAATTATACATTTAGAATCCTCTTAAACTTAGGGTCATCATGAACTTCATCTGATGCTTTAACTCAATGTAAATAGGTTCAAACACTCCTATGTAAGATTTTCAATTAGAACTACCAACTAATTCTAAAACATAGTATAAAAAATGAACATCTAAAACATGATTGAATATATTCAAGGTCTTTTAATTCATGAACATAAAAGGATCTTATAACATCCTCATAAAAATCTCAATCAATTAGATAATGAGATCTAATGAGAACTATTGATCGTATAGAATAATCTTCTAACATTGTCATTTATAGACTCATCTCAGCCAAAGAATCCATTTTGTATTTAGTTATTCAACAACTTACACTAACTTAAAAGCTTGTAAAAATCATTCATAGATCACTCAAGACACAAAAAATATCACCATGCATTTTAATGCATCACTCTTTCATGAAAACTCATAATGAAACATCTTCTCTCTTCTATCTGATTTATTCATTATCTGTACCACTTGGTTTGCTTAGTGACTAGCAAACTTTGATCACCAATTTCACACATCTTAGATCTAGAACATATCCAAGAGTACATATGAATAACATCTTTAAGTCTCATACTTTGATCTTCATCCACTTAGTAATTTTGACTTGGTCAATGTTGTCTGATACAATAAATTTGCAAAAGATAACCACTTATTTGTATGGTCTTCTCACTCACCTAAGAAAATAATTACACCTAGATATTATTGGGAGAGTTGAGTTTAAACTCCAATCACTTTTTTGATCATATTAAACCATTCTATTCTCTTTAGATCAAGATCTTCAGTATGGGGTCTTTATGATGGTTTTATGAGGTTTTAGACTAACTTTTAGTCTTAATGATCATTCATAAATCTTAGCTCCTCTTTCCAAAAATTAACACTTGTAACTTTGAGATAGAACATTTATTCATCTACCATTAATATCTTACGATCTCATGAATCTACTTCACATGCCAACAAGCACTGATAAAACCTTTTTGGGTAGACATCTCCTCATTCTATGGACTTAAGAAAACTTGAAATACTTTTCAACCCTTTTTCTTAAAAACTAACTCTTGAAACTTTATACACATACTTAGAACAACTTGAATCACCTTTATTAATGTTTATCTACTCACTCATGTCATGAAAACCAATCATGTTACCTTATCTAGCCAACATCTCTCTTTTTGTTTTCTAAGCCTTGACCTATAAGTCTTATTAGGCCTTGTAATTGACCCTATAACCACTATGTAGAATTCACATTGGAAATATCATGTATTAAAATGCATCTTGTATATGTTCAATCCACCTCATACACATAATCTTCTTCAGAGCTTGAACAAAACTTCTTTGGAGCTTCTTACATATCTTCAAAGATTGACTATAACATCTCTAGAGTAATGAATACACATCTTCTGACCACATAGATATTTTTATCTAACCTTTCTACTCATCTACAAGGCCTTTAATACATCATATACAACATTAGACAATCTCACTCATGCTCAAACATTGTCAAGTGTTCATTGGAGCATTCTCTTCATAAGACATTCAGAGCATCTTTAGTGTTTCTTGCACAAAACATCAAATCACACTACTTCATCTTCATATGTCACTCATTTCATCTTGCCACATATAAATAAAATATTGAAAGATCTAGACAACCCATTAAAAGATGCCTTAAATTTACTATATTGACCTCAAGGCTTGTTTAACCATGTATTTACACAAGAACCTTTGACAACAACTACATTAGATTGAGATCAAGGAAAGAACCATGCATCTTCATTAGAACCTTTGAGATCAATGACAAAATCGAATAAAAATCTCTGATATTTCTAACTTTTAGTATGACATTTTATCTCTTATATCTTGAGGATGACTAAGACCATAGAATAACATTGGGAAGCTCATCTCCTATTAGAATTAGACTTCAAATATACCTAATAGTTTGAATCCTTCTAATGAGACAATTTCAATGATATCATCTTGTAGTTCATGTATTTATTGTTCTTCAATAAAAACATACATGAAATATTTAGTAATAAGCTCATATTTATTTTCATGTGTCATATTTATCATTCTCAACAAGCACAACATCAGCAATAGTTCTTTATGATTTTACTCAAAGCTAGTTTTCCAATCATCATCAATAGTAATGTTTTATTGCCTATACAACAACACTAGATAAAGTCTTGAAAATTATTTCATGTTGTATGAATGCCTTAAATTTCCTATTAAATATGTATTTTTGTATTCTCACTTGTGTTTAATCTTGATTACAATTGATTTTATCTCATTCATTTTTCTAAGTAATGCTTTTTAGATCTGGTCAAAGTCAATTTGAGCATTTGTAATTTTTCTTGTGAGGCCTTATTGTGAGTGTATGCATCCATGTTTTCTTATTTGTGTAAATTGTATCCTCAAAACAACCAATATTTCTTCTAAAAATGTTGATTTCTTTACAGTAGCATCTTTTCATCTCTTCTAATGTTTGAAGGATCAATAAATATTGGTACTTTTCCATTTTAAGAGATATTTTACATTTTTTTCTTAGTTTTTTTCCCAATACAAGAGTTTTTAATGTTGCATATATAAAATTATAATAAAATGCTTTGACAATATGAATGTTAACAGGATCAACTTTTTTTAAATTGTAGTTGTTCACCAACTATGTAAGCATGATTGTGCATGTCTTTGATTGATTAATTAGATAGTAGCTTATTAATTTGATAATTTGGAAATAATGTTGTGTTCATGTCAACTATTGACTTTCATGGAAGAATATCATTGATTTTAATGACCATAACAATTTTATACATTTAGTTATTTTTTTGTGTTTTCAATGTTTCCATTATATGATCCTATTACATATTTTTTATTTCTTTAGTCATGTATGTTTTGTTTTAAACAACATAGTGAAATATGATTGTTGTTTGTAGGTTGGAAAATTTATGCAATAGAAGGTTCCCTTGCATATTATTTTACAATTCTAAAATATCTTGTTGTGTTTTAAGACATTTGAAAGTATCAACACCTAGAAATCCTCTAGAAACATTCATCGACATTTCATATGCAATCAGATCTTTGCAAATTGTTTGTAAATGTTCATAATGAATATGAAGTTCATTTATCTTAAAGAAGATAATGTTGCATTTTTTGTGGTAAATAAAAATTACATAATATTTTCTAAATGTTTTTAGTTCTTGACGACAATAATTGAATGTTGCTTTGTAGAATTTTTGAAAGCCATGAATAATAAAAGTCATTATCTTCAAGTTCGCTTTCACGATATGGAATTTCAATTTTTTGCAATGTAAATTTTCTAGTCAAGAAAGTTCTTGTCTTTTATTTTTTTAGCTCTTGTTCATAATGGCCTAAATAATTCATTGAATTACTATTCACCACAAAAAAAATATTGTAAAAAGACTAAGCCATATACCAATAAAGAGCACGACCATTGAACTCATTTTAATCTAACAAACCA
>JARHVA010008532.1:0-35000 GCA_037957365.1 Torreya grandis | reverse complement strand
GTATAATTAGAAATCTATTAATCTTAATTTCATAATCTAGAGTCAACTAATATGTAGATGTATGCACCATATATATATTTTTAAATTTCCCCATAGGAAAAGGTCAATGGGCAAATGCCACACCAAAAACATCTATTAAGTTCATCCCATAATACTTAACATGTCAATTGGTAATCCTAATAAATACTTTTATCAAATATTATTTGGTAAAAAAATTAAAACTATAATTTTTGTATCTACATAATGCATTAGAGAAGGGTTAATACATAATTTTTATTATTGGTGATTAGTTACATAATTATGTAGATGATCCGATATTTCTAATTTTGATGGATTTGATTTGATTGTGATCACACATTTTTGTCTCTATTCCATGCTTCATTACAAGGTATTCGGCGTAATGACCAATAGATGCTTTTATATGGCTATTTAGCGGATTGTAGGAGTGTCACAAAAAACATCAAGATTAATGATTTATATGTAGAACTATTGTAGGTAAGCTTGGTAAACCCAATTATTTTCCCTTTAACAATGTAAAGTCAACCAATTTGTATTATTCTTTTGATTTGAGACACAATTGTTTCTAAACATTAAAGACTCTATGATAAAGCTATCCAATAAATAACACATATTTATTTTCACAAGTTTTTTGTTACATTTTACATATCTAATATTTCTATCTAAACCTAGAATTATTTGTTTTCTTTATTTCTTTCTTCCTTTCCAAAGTGATTTGAACCCAGACTACCATGCAATGTGAGACCTAGCACAAAACTATTATAGTTTTTTTGTTCTAAATGTTGTTTTATTATATTGTTACACTAACTTGAGTTTTTTTACATTATAAAGAGATGTTTTTTAGGGGGTTCATTTTACACATGACCCACACCATTATCAACATTAATGTATATTAGCTAAACCTCCCATTAGTAATATCTAGTTAATATACCTTTTCAACTCAAACCCTAGTTCCATCGAAAATTGCATAAACATTCAAAATAAATAATGACCCAACTTGTTACACATTGAATGTGATACACATTTTTTTTATATGAAGTCATAGTGAAAATAGAGTAATAAATGAAAGAATGATGCATTATTAAATATAAACCACCCCCTTGTATTTGTATTAACATTGCTACATACGTACTTCAAAAAATAATAAATTTGTCTTTTGTCTTAATTTTTCTAACTAATCCAAATGTATTTGATTAAGAATTTGACAGTAATTAATGTGCGAGAAATTTATATAGAAAATTATATTTCCAATCTCCCTATGTTTTTTTTCTCTTCTATACAAAGATCTATACTTTTTAATACATAAATTCTGCATTTCCTTAGATTAATGATCACATAAAATAATTTTATCAAATGAGAAGTCATTAAATTAAATTAATTTATATTTTTAATAACAAAGGTATTTAAATTCTAATGTCAAAAAACCAAAAAATGAATAAATACTTAGCCTCCATGGGATGCACATTGTCTAAGTTAAAAAAAATTGTCCAACCGATTAAAATAGATACCTACTATATAAGTACTAACAACAAAAATAGATAGTTAAACCTACTACATGAAATTTTAAATAAGAGGAATCAATCAAATCTTGGACATAATTTAATGCAATTATAATGGATGTGAACATCCCTACAATGTTCTAACTATAATAACTAATAAAAACAAGTGACACTTGCTCATAGGGTTTGCACATGAGCATAAAAAGTGAATTCATAGCCTCAAATGTTCATTCATAGTACCTTTCATCCTATCATAGTTTTATCTTAGATATATTGGATTGTGCAAATCAAATCTTTGTCTTACACTTTGTGACTTATGACAAAAATAAGACATGGAAAAATACACATGTGAATTGCATTGTGACAACTAAGAAAGTGTTATGATAGTTAAAAAATTGGTAGAATTAGCAATAGTTTTTACATGTCCATAAAACCCTAGACTCGGGATTCACTATATAGTAGAATCCTGCTCCAAAAATGGGTACCCACTGCTCATGTGTGAAGGGAGTCTAAAAAACTAAGTTATACATGAAGACCTTGTAGTATAAAAAAATGACCTAAAAATGAGGTCACAAAGTTAATTCTTATGGGGAGTAAGGTACGCATGCTTCATATTTGAAGCATAGTAAGGTGCCTCCTACAAATTCAGAGTATAACTTGGTCTCATATGTTCTAAGCTACTTATAGATTATAAATAAAACCCTTGGCATGATGTACCTTAAAAATATATTATTATTATTATTGTTATTGTTGTTGTTATTGTTATTGTTATTTTTATTGTTATTGTTGTTATTATTATTATTATTATTATTATTATTATTATTATTATTATTATTATTATTATTATTATTATTATTATTATTATTATTATTATTATTATTGTGTTGGAGGCATTTTCATTTAGGTAAACCAACAAAATAAATGTTTGATGGTTTTGTATATGTTGTGTGGTTTGTTAACTCCCTCTTATTTGACCTATATGTTTAGTAAAGCAAGTTTTTATACTTTTGTGTTTATGAAAGCATGATATACATGTAATAAATGAGTATTTTACTTAAATTAAACAAAAGCACATGATGCCATCTCTATTAGGCAATGCTTAGGATAGAAAATACTCACTAAAGATGGGGAAACCAAAATAAAGTTGACGTACACAAAATGAGCATTAATTGAATCTAATCACAATCCTAGGATAACATATATCAAAGTATCTTATCAAATCAATCATCCAAGTTATTCAAAATATATTGATGATATTTTGACTCAAAGTGTGATGAATTATGGATCCAATGAGTATGATGTCAGTTAATGGCAGTTAAGAGTGTTGAAATCACCTTGTTAATCTATATATGGTTTTGATTCATATTGTGCTTAATATGTTATTTAGTTTTCTTCGTATCTAATTAGAATTTGATGTAACAAGGAGTCAAGTTGATGCAATAAGCATTGAAGTAGACACATAAAGCATTCTTTAGAGCTTGACATTTGATAATAGGTTAGTATTTTACCTTTTTTATAAAATAATTTGTAATTGATATAAAATGAACTCATTGATAAATATTCCATGTGTATATATGCAATATATATTAGATCTACATGTGAATATAAAATTAACTCCTTGAAGTAGTCATAGTAGAACATAACAACAAATTGAAAAAGAAGAAAGTAAATACAACATTTTTAATAATAATATTTTAGAAATAACAAAAATCTTTATTTTGTGTTGTGTATTTGTATTTTTTTCCATGTATTATGAAAAAAAATTGTTCAAGGTAAAATACAATAGATTTTAATTGTTTAAGAGTAAAGTAGACATAAAAATTCCATCAAAATTTTCTTCATTTGTAGTAGATATTTCATCTAAAACCAACCACACAATATGTGCATATTTTTCTTAAACTTCAACATTAGAAGAATCAAATCTAAAAATGCTTGAAAATTTCCTTCCACTTTGTTAAAGAAAGTGAAAAACTAGATAGTTGTGCATGTTATGTAATCAAAGAAATGTTGGCAATGTAAACAAATATCTCCATTGTCGTATGATGAATAACTTATTCCTTGGTCACATATCTTAGATCCTTGGAATCTTCTTTCAAGAATGAATGTGATTGTAAAATATCCTTCACAATTTAGTTTCATGTCAAGTTTTCTAATTTTATCAAGCATCCATATGGAGACTATTTTTATTTGCATGCATATTTTTATAGAAATTTCTTTTCAATTGCATATTATTCTATTTAATGAGGCTCATTGTAATTGTTTTTTCATCAAGTTTAAAATAAGTTAATGATTTATAGAAATCAATGACCAAATCATTAAAACGCTTTATAAATCTACTAATGGTTATCCTCTCTCCATTCTAATATGGTTTAGTCCAGTGAACATTAGCATCAATCTTAATAGAAGGAAAAGGAATGTAATGGTCAAATATAGAATTAGAATCATCCCCAAATTTAGAATTAATACCATGCCCACAAGTTTAACTTCATCCATAGAATAATCTATTATATAGATTAATTTAAAAATATAATATATTTAGTTGTAAAATGAAGAAACCCATAGCAAGAAAGGTGATGAACTCAGTGAAAGACACATTAGTTTATTAACTATGTTGCTAAGCTAGAGCTACCAAGCAAGATAGGTGGTCTCCATTGGATGATTTAAAATATGAAATCTTTATTGGTAATGACAACCATAGTTTAAAGAAATCTAACAAGTAGTCTCTCAAAGCAAGCTTAATGCTAAGTCATTTTTAAAAATCATTGATGATACCACCATCTGCAATCATGACATAAAATTCTTGAGCTAGATAAATGAAATATTTCAAATGAGTAATCAACTTAATATTAATGAAGTTATGTATACTCGAAGATTCAATTAGCACAATAACCTTTTTATAATTAGGAAACCTAGCCATTTATAAATTTGATGAGTACTAATGCATGAAAATACATGATAAGAAATAGTAGATTGAGAATTTTCAATTCATTCTTGAGTTCTTCCAAACCTACCCTTAATCCTCATCTTATTCTTCCTCCTCATTTAAACTTCAATGTCAAAAAACCTCTTTTCAATACATTGATGTCGTTTTATCCATCCCATATCCCAGTACAAACACAAACATTTTGCATGCTTTTTGTTTTATTTATTGAGGTGTCGACCAGGTAGGTTTACAAAAATAATGGTGTTTTGAAGGTGTGTTCATGAACATTAATTAAAGGTGTTCATTTTATCAACTCCTTTTGCTCATCCAAACATGCCATCAATATGGATTTAGATAAATTACTAAGATGAAACATGCCAACTTCTAATTGGATGTTATGTTTAAGGTCGCCCAAAAATAGGTTAGTTAGATTTTATTTAGTGATGTCTACCATACATGAGGAGAGATTATAAAATTGATTAATATAATCATTTATAGTCTCAATTTGATGCAACATGGCTATTTGGATGGAGTAGTTATCATATACATCATTATATTAATGAAGCTAAAACTTGTTAGAAAATACCGACCATGAAATTGGGACACCCTTATTTTTATTTTGGGCACACAACTAGCAATACAAAATGAACTGATCAAGTTATAGATATAGAGTGGCCATGATTACCTTTTGTGAGAAGGGGGTCTAATGTAGATGAAATAAATTTTCAATTTGAGTAATCCATGTGTTTGGATCATTACCATTAAACTTGTGTAGGTCCACTTTTGGAAACAATAACATCATACTATGGATGGCATCATGATTTTTTAGAGGAAGAGAAGAAAACGGAGTGATGAAGGGTTAATTTTTAATTTTAGAGATAAAAAGTTTATCAATTATCTAGTGATTTGTTGAAATTGATCTTTTAATCCATTCAACTCCCCACTCATCCTTGTGAGGTCCCCTTCAACCAGATCAAGATCATTTTTCTACACCACATCATGTAACTTTAAGTTATGTTGATGAAGTGCCTCTTAAATACTTGAAGTAGAAATTTATGACTCCAAGTCATCTTTATGAGGAGTTTTAGTCATTTCTTACCCTTTCCTATGACCACCAGTGTTAGGCCCCACCATGCATGAATCCTAGGAGTGTTATAACTCTGAACGATAAATGATAACATTGTAATCTCCTCACCAAGGCAAATCCAATGATGATTCATGTGTAAAAGAGTGAAAAAATTAATCATGAAAAAGTGTCCTGATAGAATATACTATTTTGATCATCTCATAGAGACAAATCTAATGACTAATAATTTACACGAGTAAAAAAAATTAAGTGCCATATCTAAAAAAGCTATGCTATAGAAAATTGCCTAAATTGAAGCCTATATACCACTTGTAATGAAATTAATTAAATGATTAGAAAAAATAGAATCATATATTGCATAATTAAGAACAAAATAAGAAGATCAAAAATAATAATTGGTGAAATAATATAAAATTAGAATATTATGGTGGATGCACTTCAACAAGACAACCTCCACAAAAATTAAATAAGAACATAATTCACAATATGATGAAAAAATACCAACTATTACCTTTTATATATACCCTCCTTAACCATAGTTATTCTATAGGCTGACCATACTAAAAACATTGAGAAATGTAATAAGTTAAAATGATGGTATGTAAGTTACAATTTGGCCACATATATTCATAAATGCACTATAAGTTAAGAGTGTAGCATTATTTTAGATGGGGGCTTGTAGGTATGGGTTTTCATAGGAGATAAGTCAGGCTCTATTTTCTAGACAAGTTTGTCTAAAGGATAATGTATAATTCATATATAAAAATGAATACCTTTTGGATAATCACTTAATTTTTTTTATATTTTATGAGCCAAAAATAGAATTGTGTATTGGGACCATCTTATAAATGAGTTAAAATGTACATTTTTTTCAAAATAAATTGTAAATATAATATAAAATAAGGGTTTTGGAACAAATTTATTTTTCTACACATATGAACCATTACTCCAATTTCAACAATAGTTTCTTCACTTCAATCTTTGAGATGGGAAAAAACTAATAGGAAGAGCATGTTGGACACCTTTGTCCTAAATATTTTTTTTTATAATAAATATTATTAATAATATATTAAAAACAAAAATTTTAAGTCAACTCATTAATTAATTATAATTATCCCATATAATAATTTGTAGTTTCATTGAATAGAGTAGTTTAAATAGATAGTATATGCAATAAAAAAGTGAAAAAAATGTATCCATTAATTTAACATTACTCAATAGATATTTACTGACGTCGAACATGACTATGATACTTTCTAATCTAATTCTATGATTTCTATTATATATTACTTTATTTACATAAAATGTAGTGTATACTTTATATCTTTCTATTGATTAATTTTAAAGAAGAACCTCCTTAAAAAATTTATGTCTAATGAATTATGATAACCTATATAACCAAGAAAAGGAAAGATGATAAATGCCAAAAGAGAACATATTAATACTTAATTTTGATGAGGGCTCTGAAATGTAACATTAAATTTTTAGATGTGCATGATGTTTTGAGGATTCAGTATAGAGAAATGGTTTTTGGTTTTTCTTTGAAAATTAATTTATCCATTAACAATATTATGATGTTTGGAACACTTATTCAAGGTCATAAATTTTCCATCTACCATAATATCTCTCATTTTGAAGTAGAAGAAGACTATGTTATTGATAATGTAGTGAACAAGATGGGGCAGCTCCACTATAAAGTTAAAAGTCTAAAATAATAAGTTCATATGCTTGTGCCTTGATTTGTCTCTATACATTTTAAACATGGTTGAAGAGAAATAAATGGTTTGAAATATTTACTAGTTAATGATAATTCTAATGCATTAAATAAATGGGACTTAATGATTTATTCTAACCTATGTTTCTTTTGGGTTGATTTTCATAACCTTATTTTAAACAACTTAAAAGATTAGTATTTCATGAAATATATCATGAATTCATTCACTCACAATTTTAGAAAGGTAGATGGTAAAGGATAGATAATGATAAAACATTGGTAAACTGTACAATGTGGTTTTATTTTTTTAGATATGAGTAGTTATTTTTATGAATTTTGGAGTTATGAATTGAAGAGGGTAGTATTGATTATAGCTATGAATCACTATAAAATATAAATGGAAGATTTATAACCCTTTTATAGTTATACAATCACCATCATTACTAATATCATTTACATCACCAATGTCACTAATAGATATAATTGACCTCACATGCCAAGCAAGATTTGAACTTAGATAAAGCTGGATATAACAAAGATAATCAATGCACCCAAATCTCATAGGAAAATGTTAGGTGGTAAACATTTTTAATATACTAGAACTATGAAATGGAGTGATGGTATGGAGGATCACCTTCTCAAAGCATGATGTGAGAGTGGGTTGGGTCTATAATATTTGTTGAGTGATCTACATCTAAAATGCCTCACTATATTTCGCTTATTCCATATGGAGAATTTTGACCCTTACTTAATATGTTCACATAACTATTTGTTGAAACTGTTCTTATCGTCTCAATAAAAATAAAACTTGGTTCAAGATGATTACAAACTAATTGTATCTCAGCAATACACCAAATCCTTGAATATAAAATACTTGTAACTTACAATATAAATATAAATTAATAGAAATGCATTACTCATTTTTGAAATGTGTACAAAATAAATCTAATTTAAAATAACAATATACTTATATGAATATATTTGAAATGTGCAAATATAATAATTAAGATGTTTTGAACTTGTGAATCAGAGACCATTGACCATAAATAAATGCATAAATTTTTACTTACCTTTAATTTTTTTTGCGTTAAAAGTATATAAAAATAGGTTTAAAATCAATGATATTGAAAAAATAGAAATTAAATGTTGATTTGAAAATGTGTAGAAAATAATTAGATCATGGGGATTCGTTCTTGATAGACTAATCTTGGTCAAACTATGTCATATTTTGATGAAAATTTATTTGTACTTTTGTCTATACTTGGTTAGTAGAATCCTCTCCTAGATTATAGAATTGGGTTTTGGATATTTAACAATTTCTTTTCTTTATATTTGACCATAATTTTCTTAAAAACACTTTGAAATAAAAATTAAAAAGGAAATAATAATGAAGGTCTTACCTCGATCAAATTTATGTTAGATAATTTTGAAATCAACATTTATATACTCTAATGAGTAATCTAATGCAGTATGAATATATAAACCCTTATTTTATGTATAAGATCAAATTGATAGGTAGATTTTATAAGCTCTTACACTAATTATTTAACTCTATTTTTAATAATGAGGTGTTTGTCTAAAACTTCAATAAATTATGTATTAATTGAATATATAGTGTTCATTTTAAGAATGCTTGTCCTTATCTATCAATAGACATATGTACTAATAGACTTCATGAATTTAATGAACACTTTATTGGTGCACAACATGATAATCAAAAGTAGAAAAACTAACAAAACACAAAAACCAACAACAAAGATTAAGGGATCAAAAAAATAGATGATTAAGATATCTTCTATTTGATTTTGATTAACGAGAGCAAGAAATCTTAAAATGACATTGTGAAAGTTTTAAGGAACTTTAAAATTATAATAAAAAAATAATTAATAAATAAATATATTTTTAAACATTATAAACTATAATAATATTTGAAGAAAAATGTTAAATAAATAACCATTAATAAAAAAAGTCATCATAAA
Source organism: Torreya grandis (assembly GCA_037957365.1). Taxonomy (NCBI): domain Eukaryota; kingdom Viridiplantae; phylum Streptophyta; class Pinopsida; order Cupressales; family Taxaceae; genus Torreya; species Torreya grandis. The sequence continues at coordinate 25,780 of JARHVA010008532.1, read as the reverse complement.
TAGGATCCACACCCACTTTAGTCCCTGCATACAAGCATCATAATTTTTTGAAATTTTACTTATGCTACAAGGATTTCTGACTAATGCTTTAATTTGAAGATAATATTAATGACTTATTATTCATTTACAAATTTTAATTGGATAATTAAAATGGTTTTAGTTATGGTATTTCCAACATTATTTGATTGTGCAAACACTATTTGAAATGAGATACCCATGACATTTAAAAATAAATAAATATATTTTTCAACATTATAAACAATAATAATATTTGAAGAAAACTGTTAACTAAATAAATTTTAATAAAAAAAAATTCATCACAAATAAGGTCCACAACCCACTTTATTCCCTGCATACAAGCACAATTTTATTCATGGTATGTGAGTTGTGGCCAATGGATTAAATTGAGGAGAATATTAATGAGTTATTATTCATTTGCACATTTTAATTATATGACTAAAATGGTTTTAAGTATGGAATTTCCAACATTATGTGATAGTGGAGAAATATTTGGAATTGAAATACACGTGACATTTTGAAATAAATAAGTAATTAATATTTTTTTTATTTTTCAACATTATAAACTATAATAATATTTGATGAAATATGTTAAATAAATAACTGTTAATAAAGAAAGTCATCACAAATAACGTCCACCACCCACTTTATTCCCTGCAAACAAGTACCATACATTTTTTAATTTTAGTTATAATATGAAGAGTTTTGGCCAATGCTTTAATTTTAGGAGAATATTAATAACTTATTATTTATTTGCACATTTTAATTGCATAATTAAAATGGTTTTAATTATGGCATTTCCAACATTATTTGATAGTGCATAAATAGTTGGAAGTGAGATACACATGACATTTTTTTTTTGAAATTGCACCTACAAAATAAAGTCAAGCAAATTATGATAAAAAGGCACATGCTTAATGAAAATGAGGATCACATTAGTCATAGCATGGTGAATTGAAGAAAATACAAATCTCTATATCGACACTTTTTTTATGCCTCACATCAATGTTATGTAGTTTCCCATCCACTCTCAAAAATTCATTCAACAAGGGGACTAACGCAAGTACTCACCTTTGAAACATTGATATCAACATTATCCTTTTTTCAATGGAATTGAGATAAGTATTGAAGTTTTCTATCGATATCAACCTTATCTTTTCTTCAATAGAATTGAAATAAGTATTAATGTTTTTCATCAATATGAACCTTGTCGTTTCATCAATAGAGTAAAGATAATTATTGTAGTTATCTAATTGAAAATCAAGATAGGAGAAGATTTTGAAAAAAAAACATTATTCCTCATCAAATCAATGATTTTTTTAAATTTTGTATATTATGTTTAAGGATATGTGTGAAGGGGTTAAAAAATATTATTAATTTTAATATAATTAAATAATTTATTAGATATATTAAAAAAATAATATATTAAAAATATATTTGTTTGATTTTCAAGTTAATTGACATAAAAAATAATATGAGAGGGTCAAGTTTAATAAGATTCAGGGTTTTCAAATCTAGTGGACATAACTTAGTGGTGTGTGAGTTGAGTGTTATAAGTGGAAGGCCTTGGAATCTATTTCCCAGGTTAACCATTTCTATAGTAGTGGGTTAGTTATGAATGTTAACTGAGGCAATATATTAGTTAGCTTGTAATTCAATATGATGAGGGTTGGTATGTGGCTTAAGCCATGTGTTCAATATGATGAGATAATTCTACAGTCCCTTGTTAGCGTTAGTCTTCATAGTCAGTTCTAGATCTAATTAAATAAAGTCTTTTTCCCAATATTTTTGACCTGATGGGGATAGCATAGTTGTGTGTGAGATTAGTGATAAGAGTGGAAGGTTTTAGGGTCCATTCCCTAAGGTGAACACCTTTATAGCATCACTCCCACACTAGGCTCAGATGGGTCAGTCATGAGTTTACCTAATGCAATGGACTAATTAGTTTAGTGTTCAATGCAATAGGAGTTAGTATGTGGATTGAAACTTGTATCAATACAATAAGGTAAGTCCAAAGACCATGTCTTGCGATACTCTTCATAGTCTATTCTCACTCTACTTAAATAAGTTATGTTACTCAACTTTTACCCATCAGGGATAGCCTAGAATTTTGTTAGAAGAGTGTTAGAAGTGGGAGCTATTGGGCTCTATTTCATAGACTGACCATCTCTATAGCCTCATTCCCACATTATACTCTAGCAAGTCAACTGTGAGGGTACCTGATGTAGTGGAGTAGTCAACTCGGTGTTCAATGTAATGGTGGTTGGTATGTAGTTTTCAACTTATGTTAAATGTGATAAGGCAAGTCCACATTCCATGGATAGGACTATTATTAAGAGTTTGCTCTAGCTTAGATTAAACAAACCCTATTATTGAACATTTTTTATTTAATGGGGATAGCCTAGTGATGTTTAAGTTGTGTACTAGAATTGGGAGGTCTTTTGGTCCATTACCTAGGCTAACCACCTCTATAACATCATTCTCACACTAAGCATTGATAGGTCAACTATGATATTACGTGATATGGTGGACTAGCTAGCTCAATGTTCAATGCAACAAGGGTCAGTATGTGGATTGAACCCTGTGTTTAGTGTAATGAGGCAAGTCCATAGTCCATCACTAGGGATGTTCTTCAATCGACTGGTTCAAAATCTAGTTAAATAAATCCTATTAACCAACATTTACCATTTGGGTATAGCCTAATGGTGTGTAAAATAATTGTTAGATGTGGAGAGTCTTGGGGTATGTTCTCTAGGCTGAACACCTATATAACATTATTCCCACACTACACTCAAGCATGTCAACCATGAGGTATCTAATGTAGTAGACTAATCTACTTAGTGTTCAATGTGATGGGGGTCGATATGTGGCATGTAACTTATCTTCAATACAAAGAGGAAAGACCATAGTGTATGATTAGGAGTATTCTTCATAGTTGGTTTTGGCTCATATTTAATAAATCTAGTTACCCATTATTCTTATAACTTGATGGGAATAGCCAATCAATGTTTGAGTTAGGTGTTAGAAGGGGGAGGTTTTGGGGTCCATTTCCTAAGCTGACCACCTTTATAGCATTTTTCCCACACTAGGCATCAATGGGTGAATTGTGAGGGTGCTCGATGTGGTGGACTAGCTGGCATAGTGTTCAATGTGATAGGGGTTGATAAGTGGCTTGAAACATATATTCAATGTGATGATGTAAGACATAATTGATGTCTAGGACTACTATTCATTGTTGGTTATATCTATGGTAAATAATCATGTTACCTAATATTTGGCCAATGAAATGTAGAAGGGTTGGTAAAGTGGGTTAGTTGTGTCTATCCCCATCCAAGTTTGAATCTCATAGGGCATGTGTAAGTCATATGTGACTATTTGAGTTAGTTTAGTATTTTTAGAGATTGGTGGTGATTATTTATATTAGTTTAGTGGTTCTTGGGGATAGGACCCTCTTGTTGTACTCTATATCTAGTTTATGGCTCCAATCAAAAGCGATTATCTATTAGAAAAAAAAGAGATTTAGGGATTTTATATGATTCGAAATTTTGGTAAGTTTTGAAGGTTGCATATAGTTTCAATGACAAAAAATGATCATATTTAATAAGTTTATTAAAATTTAAAGGTTCCGTATGAGTTAAAGGTTTAGCAATGTGTTAGAAGCTCATACAGTTTCATGAACAAAAAATGATATTGTTTAACAAAGTTCATATGGCTTTGAAAATGAGACTATTAAGTTTAGGAAAGTAATTAAGATATGTCAATAAAAAATCCTAAACACAATTCATGGGAAGCTAAAAAATTGTCTTCTACCTAATTTTTTTCTAAAAAATAAAAAATGACAGTGAAGATTGTTAAATGATGATGGTCCTTATTAGTTTGTGTGCTGTTTATTTGTATAAAATATTATTTACTAATTTAAAATTGTCTATTTCTTCTATAATAATATTTCCTTGTATATATGATTTGATGTTCTGTTTATCTTTTTCATCATAATTTTTTTAAAATATATTAATATAAATTTATAAATATTTATTAATTTAACTTTTTTAAAAATTATTCAACTATTTTAAATAAAATTTAACACACACACACACACACACACACACACACACACACACACACAAACACACACACACACACACACACACAAACAACTTTATTTACTATTTTTAAATCTTATATATATATATATATATATATATATATATATATATATATATATATATATATATATATATATATATTCTTGTAGTAACTATTTTTAAACTTTTAAAAAATCATATTTATTACTATTTTACTAACTTATCTACTAATTTATTAAAATTTATTTACCATCTTTGAACCTTAAAAAAAAATATTAAATATTCTTTTATTTGAAATGATGGAATTTGTTATTTGTGTTCAATACAATATAAAGTTTGGATAAAACAACATTCTACTTTTTGAAAGCCTCTATGAAAAGGTATTGTAACTTTTTCAAGGACATATCATAGAAAAATTGAAAAAATGCTTTTAAAATTTAATGAAGGCTCTATAAAAGTAATAAGATAAAGTACAAAATTACGAAAGAATTACTTAAAGGTGTTCATAGATCAGTTTCTATTTTCAAGTTAAAATTGTTATTACATATTAAATATATCGTATAAAATTTTGTTTATAATGCTCTAAACATTTTTATTATAGATGCTTTCATGAATAATATTTATTAAAAATCATCCAAATAATCAATCCACTTATTACTTCTTTGTAACACATGTTCATCTCTAAATAGTAGAAATAAGTTAGAATAGGAAAACATAGTAACACACTTAAAACTAATTATTCACAATGAGTGTAATTGACAATAATGTTATGATATTATAATTAAACATGCATATCATTTTAATATTGGTGAAAAATAAATATATTTTTATTTTTATTTTTATTTTTAGGGAGCAATGGCGAGGTTTGAAGAGGAGTTATTGTTAAGGAGAAGGAGCCTAAAAAATCTTAGGCAGACCTTCTTTTAAAAATAGATAAAGCTTCTTGCTAGATTCTCAAATTTATTATAGAATAAATTGATGTGATTTTGGACATCCTTGATGTCATTATGGATAGTACTAGAGCTTCTTTTGATAATTCTCTTCTAGTGAAATTTTATGGTTTTAGGTCTCGAATCAATGACTTTAGAGATTGGGTTGAAAAGAAACAGAAAGCTATGGGCAAGGTAGATGTGGTGGCCATGTCAAAAAGTTATTTCTTAATCTCCTTCAATTCAATAGAACATTGTGTGAAAACCCTAGAGGGAGGACTACAGTACTTTGGCAAATCCTTCTTGTCTACTAAAAAATGGATGTTAGGATTAAATCTATAGTTTGACACCCCAATGGAAGTCCCTTTGTGGTTTTCCCTTCTTCAACTACCTCTAAAGTTCTATTAGGAAGAGGTGTTTCTCAAGATTGGGAGTGCTACTGGGAAACCAATACCAACTAACCCAACCACCATGTCAAAAGAAGACTAATCAAAGTACGGATCAATGTATATGTTCTTACAAACAAATAAATCCTCATAAGCATCCATCTTAAGTCTAAATTTGTCAATTAGACCTAGAATATTATCTATGAGAGGGAAAATATCTTTTTTAAAGAACGTGATTTTGTGGGACATGAAGGAAGTTGTTGCCCACAAAATATGGATGATAAAGTGCCACTAAAAAATCAACCTGGAGTTAGGAAAGTAAGGAAAGGGATATTTTTGAATAATTCCTCACCTGTTTCAAAGCTCACACTTGAAGTTATAGGCCTTGGTAATGATAAAGCACACATAAGTCCTCCTATGGTTAATTAGGCACCATGTTTGGAAAATAAGGGGTGCCACAATTAGGAACCACCATCTTCCAACCCAAAATTTTAGGGACCCACCATTCTATAAAGGAATAAAAGACAATTTTCTCCTACTAAGCTAGGGTCTCCCAATAAACTATAGTAACCCAAGATTTCTCCTCCTTTGGCCAAGAGGAACATGTCAAGGTCTTTCAATAATTCTACTTTGTGGAAGAATGATTAGGAACATCAAGAGATCATCTCCCAAATGGGATTTCTCCTTAATCAGATCTTCTCATGTATTATTATTTCATTCCTTAAGGTCCCAAATACCTTAAAGGGAATCCCCACTTCGGGGGATGATAATTGGATGGAATTGAAAGCCTTGAAAAAGAAATGGAAGAACGTGCCTCTAGTGGCCACTAAGAGAGGGAAAAAAACATAGACAGTGCAAAATTAAAAAAATAAATCGATTGGGATTGCTAGGGATCCTAAGACAGTCTAAAATTTAGTAATTCTAATGTTTCCTAATTTATATTCTAGGACCTTCCCAGGATCTCTAAATTTGATGCAATTTTTTACGATTTGATGTTCTAGGGTACTGACAAAAATTCACATTTTGTTGATATTCCTTCTGACAGTATGGAAGTTTTTAATTATGGTTGGTCTTGCACATGTGGGAAATATATTACTAATTTCTTCAGCAAATTCAATAATAGCAATTGGTTTATTTATTGTGATCTTTTTCCTATTTTAATTTTGAATATTTGAGTCATTAATACCATTGAAAAAAAGTTGGTGGTAGGTACATTCATTTGCTTCTTTACACAGGGGGAATCTAAGACATTAACTTATTCTATCTAGGACCATTGGATTTGAAAGTTGTGTGATAAACAAGGACAACATACTCTCTTTTGTGGGAAGGATGGAAATTTTAGACCAACTTTTCAAATTCCAACAACCTGTAGATGAACACTTTATGTACCCAATCAAAGATCAAAAGAATAGGATCTTGACTCTAGTTATCACTGAAAAAATTCTTGATGATGCAAAGGCAAAATATAGAAATTCTCTTTTTGGGAAATTGATTGGTGGAAGGCATGGCATTGATGCTATCGAAAACTAGGCCATGAAGAAATGGACAAAAGCTCGAATAGTTAATATTATGGATTTGGCCAATGTTTCCATGTTATTCTTTTTTGAGAGCTAGGAGAACTATTTAAAAACTCTAAATGAAGGATCGAGGTTCATGGAAAAGCTTCTTATAATGCTTCAACAATTGAAGCCTAATTAATCCCCTTTGATTTTCAAAACAGATAGAATTCCTATGTGGATGGAACTTACCAATATCCCTCCTTTTTAGGCCAATAGAATCGTACGAAGCATTACTCAAATCATTTGTACACTGGCAACCATTAACATAGTGACCAGCTCATGTAAAAGAATTACCTTGGCAAGAATGTGTTTACTAGTTAAAAATGACAAGATGCTTCCCACATCAGTCCATCTTAGGTTTTTCTTGGCTCCTGAAATCAAATTACTTAGCTTGATAAGGAAAAATATATATGTGCCTATTGTAGGATGTTGGGACACTCTAATAACTCTTGTTTAAAGTCATAAGGAATTATGAAGGGTGTCCATAATTTGAATGATCCAGGTGGTAATCTATATCTTTAAAGGATTGAAGGGGAATCATCAAATCCCTATAACAAAGATGTTTTGGTAAGAAGTCATGATTTGAATGATCACACACTACATTTGGAATATATTTGGTTCCTCCCGTAACCCATTTTATTATTGTGTTTTTGGACTTACAGCTTTGTTGGCTTTTTTTCGCTCAGGGTCCCTTGGGCATTCCTATTTGAATAGGGTTCTGAAGGCCGTGCGTATGTTTTTCCTTCTTTTTTGTTGTGTCAGGTTGCTTTTTGTTGCTTCTACTTTTAGGTGATCTGGGCCCCTGGTGTGTTTGAGCATGATTCTTTTTTATTTTATTCATTTGATATCCCTCTTGTTTTTTTATGGTCTGGGAGACTTGAACCTCCTTATGTGTCTAGGAAGGATTCAACACTAATCAAAAGTAGAGTTATTTTAATCATTTTATTTATTTATTTATTTTAAATTTATATTTTTTTATAATATTTTTAAACTTATGAAAATATAATATAAGCGTCTTAACATTTTTAAAGTTCTAAAATTTACTACTAAAACCTCCCTCTATTATTAATAATGTACTTTAGGCTTTAAACTTATGTGAGCAATTCTTGAGACTTGAGAGTTTTAGTAATACAAAAATGAGCAACTATTTCTACTACTCCCACTTGCACCTGATGTAACCTAAATTTGATAATCTCTTATACTCGGTAAAATGGTTGCCCTACCAAACTGGACATATTATAAACTATCCATACATTAGCAGTCACATTGACCTATTTTATGACATGAAGGCACTAATATTTTTTGTTTGTATTCTAAACTGCATCCCTTATTAATCTAAGAAAATAGTAATAATACATCTTAGAGATGCATTATTATTATCACTGAAAGGAGGGACTATTAGCATTCAAAAAACTTTAAGTATTTATTACTCCTTGGGCAGCTGATCAATTAGATTGATTTATTTTTCATGTATTAAAATATGTAATTATTTTGACAAAATAAGATGCAGGGTTTTTAATGAATTGAATATAATTTTATATTTACTGATATTTGATTTATAGAACTTTTAATATGTTATTTGTAGCTTCACATAGATTGAGGAAACCTTTAATGGGGGTATTTTTTTTAGGCATCAAAGGACTGACATACTTTAATGCATTGATCTGTTTTAGTTCAGGGAGTGTATCATTGGATTCAAATTAATGGTCTTTATTATCTCAATCATTGTGATAGATGGAGAGTCCAATATATTTGGATACCGCCAGCTATTCTTTTTACTCTATTGCTGCTGAGTTCATCTCTCTCAAAACTATGCATCTGCATGCTTCCCAATACTTGTTCCAACAATTTCTCTCTTATGATTTAACTCTTAATCTTTATCCTACGTCTTTCTTTCAATCTATGATAAGAGTTTATGTTTCATAATATTAAAGCATAGTTGGACAATTTCAATGATAAAAGTTTCTTTTCTCCAATGTGTATTAATATTTCAATTTTCAGGGTAAGGTTATGGTAGGTCAGTGTCTAACACTACATTCCATGTTTCTTCTGCTTGTTTTGTTTAATTAATATTCGAAAATTCCGTCATGTTAGTTGCCCTTATCGCCTGCCCTTAAAAAAAATGACTCTTAGACTTCCCCCAGTGTAATACCCCTCCATACTTCTCGATCACCATCTATTCAATCTCTTCATACACATCTATATTCCATTTGGGCATCCTCCCATATATATGCATGTGATAAATAATCTCTATTACTGCTACATCCTCTAGAGGTCCCAAATAAGCCTCAAATTTCTTAATAGAATTGATTAATATTCCCCTGTAGTTAGATAGGCTTTGGGGACTCAAGTCCCTAATTTTATTTATATCCTGAATAATAGTTTGTCTAGTTGCTACTGTGACAACCGTCAATTTTGGGGATCAAAGCCAAAGGAATCCACCATCTATGTCACTGATAGCTAGGAGCAGCGCATGGAGATTAGAAATTAAATCGAAAAAAAAATTGTATCAATTTCTTTAAATTAATAATTGGTCTGCGTTACGGCGTAGGAGTCGTAGTGATGCATGTAGGCTGCTATTACTATTGCCACTTATTTGTGGATTCTTTCCAAAATTCACTAAATGGCACTAGCTCTTTTCTAGACCAGCTACTCAAGGTAGTTGTTTGGAGCTTTTTCTGTCCTTCTCCGGCTATGCCCTTACCACTACCTCTACCATGTCTCTGTTCTAAAGGAGAATTGCCAGATCTGAAGATCATCAGTTAATGGAGCTTTTTAATCCATCCGGTTGGGCTACAGATGAAATATAATTACTTTCTTTCCAATCATAGATTGGTGTTGGATGTGATCACGTAATAAAAAAAGATTCAATCACAAATTAATATTGGATAATATTGGAACATAATGTAATATAAATTTCTATAGGGGATAATGTAAGATTATTTTTGTCGTGCAAAACAAATGTGTGTCTCAGTTTTCTTTTGAAATCCATAGATCTAGGGTTTATCGTTACGTTGCACCTTTTTTTTTGGTAAAGACTTTGTGTTCACTTATGCTTCCTTTGACATATAATGCATTCCATAATACAACAGAGGGGACTCAGTTTACAACTATGCAATGATATCCATGCCATTCTTAATCAAGCAATACCCCCTACTCTAGGCCTAGATTATACACATGCAAAGAAAAAGATGAAGGCCAAGTGTGATGTGTGTGAATGAGCATATGCCTTTTGCTGCGAAGACCAAGTGGATCCGTGTGTAATATGCGACGTAAAAGTCCACCAGGCTAACAAGTTTACCAGCAAACACCCCTGCCTTTTTCTCCTCCACTCGCAGCCAAATTTTTCAACATGTGATGTCTTTCAGGTACTACTTCAACATCACTAATATAAATATTAGTGTAATTTTGAAATGTTTACTCATAAATGTGATAAAAAATGTCGTATTGAGCATGTTTGGCCAAACATTTATCGCCGCAAATTAATAGGAAGCACACACATTTAGGATAAAAATTGCAACCAGATAATAGTTTATGATAACTGCAGCTATGTTTTGTAGAGTGAGCGGTCAGATATTTTGTCTTACACCAGCACAGTAGCATGTTGTTAGGGGGCTTGTGCAGAGGAGGGCTGAAGCACTCTGCCCAACCCTGGGCTCCCAAAACCAAGAATAATGCCCATGATGCATGCATGCCATTTTGAAACCCAATTTACTTTTGATCTACCAATTTGTAGCTCTATCAGAAATAGAATGGATTGTGACTGCAAAGACAGAAAAAAAATAGAAATAATATGCACACACCAGGAAACAATTGCTACAACAATAAAATATTTTTATTGATTCTACTTTTATTTTTTAAAATTCTCTATATATAAAAACAGCGATCAGAGATCTACATATATAGAATTACAATCAACTTTCAACTAAAAAATAAAGAATTAAAAATACTGTTGTAACTGAAAATAAACTGCACTAAACTAATGTTTATTCATGCATAAGGCATGTGGGATAATTGATTGTCTAAGAATGAAATCATGCATAAGGCATGTGCGATAACTAATTGCCCTGAGAATCAAATCTCATGCAAACTGCTTGCATGATAGAATCTAAATATAGTTGAATGTTATCTCCATGCGATGCAGAGATATTAGAACTGCAGTTCTAACACTCCACCTTAATTTGTACCACTAACTACTTCAACATTTACAATGCCTAAATTTTGTCTTAGATACTCAAAGCTCTCCTTTACTAATGCATTTGTGAATATATCTGCCAATTGGTCTTCAAATCTATAAAATTCTAAATGGATTTCTCCATTGTTCACTAACTCTCTAATGAAATGAAATCTTGTATCAATGTGCATGCTCCTCTTGTGAAAAACATGATTTTTTGACAATGCTATTGTTGATTTGTCATCACAAAAGATTGGTATTGACTTCTTCTATGCTTGCAATAAATCTGTCAATACTCTCCTCATCTAAATTGCTTGACATGCTGCTAATGTGGTTGTTACATACTCTACTTCAACTGATGAAAGTGTCACTATGGGTTGCTTTTTGGAAGCCCATGTGACCACACCTGTTCCAAAATGAAAGGCATGTCCAGAAGTACTCTTCCTATAATCAATGCTACCTACAAAATCACTATAAGTATAACCAATCAAACCAAAATCATTAGTTGTGAAATATAAAGTTCCATATTTTATTGTTCCTGCCACATATCTCAATATCCTCTTTCCAACTTGCCAATGTGAGTCTTTGGGTAACTCCATGAATCTAGAGATTAAGCTGACCCCATACATGATATTTGGTCTTGTAGCTAAAAGATACATCAAACCACCAATTAGTCTTTTGAATGTTGTAGAATCAACATTAGGCCTTTTGTCTTCTTTGCTAATTTTGGTCCCTGTAGCAACTTGTGTAGGTGCTGATTTACAATTCAGCATCTTAAACCTTCTTAACACATCCTTTGCATATTTAGTTTGACAAATAAAAATTCCCTTCTCTGATTCTACAACTTCAATCCCCAAAAAATGCTTCACTAATCCCAAATCTGTCATCTCAAATTCTTTCTTCATTACTAATTTAAATATGTCTACAAATAATTTTTTAGTGAAAATCAAATCATCAACATACAAACACACAATCAAAATCCGACCTTCTTTGTTGATCTTTGTGTACAATGTGGGCTCACTATTACTTGTACTAAATCTATTATTTGGCATGTATGAATCAATCCTACTATAAAATGCTCTTGGTGCTTGCTTGAGACCATAGAGGGCCTTCTTCAATCTATAGACTTTGTCTTCATGTCCATGCAATTCATAACCTGCTTGTTGTTTCAGATACACTTCTTCATCTAGGAAACCATTCAAGAAAGCTGATTTGACATCCATTTGATATAGTTTCCAATTATTTTGTGTAGCTATTGCTAAAACCTTTCTAATAGTATCAAGTCTAGCAACTGGAGCAAATCTTTCATTATAATCAATTCCATGTTCTTATGCAAAACCTTTTGCTACTAACCTTTCCTAGTGCTTTTCAATCTTACCTTCTACATTAAATTTGGTCTTATAAACCCATTTGACTCCTATGCAATTCTTACCTTCAAGTAGATTAATTAGATCCCATGTTTGATTTCTCTCAATAGCATTCATCTCTTCATCCATTACATTTATCCAATGTTCCTCATTAACTGCTTCTTCATAATACATAAGATCATGAGAGAAAAAGGCAAAATTTGAACACAAATCTAAATTCTCTTCTTCTTGATCATAAATCTCATTCAAGTTTCTTATTTTCTTACATTTAAATTTTGATCTTAAAGTGGCAATAGTTGGATCTTATTCATCACTTTCTTGTTAATTGGGAGTAGGATGACATGCATGAGTAGATGATTCACCTTTTGCTAAGCTCCTAAGTGTTCTTATTGGACTGCTTATTCTTGCTTGTGGAGAGAAATAATCATCTTACAAATTTTGTTCATCAGATTCTTTTTCATTTTGGAGAATTAGTGCTCCAATTGTGATGGTTCTATCAATGCTTCCATCCCATACTTCTTCTTCTTTAAATTCCACATCTCTACTAATAATCACTTTCTTTCAAATGGGGTTATACAACTTATAAGCTTTTAATTCTTAACTATAGCTAATAAGAATGCATTTCTCACCTCTATCATCAAGTTTTCTTCTCAATTCAGATGTATAAGAGAATAAGCAATACAACCAAAAATTTTGAAATGTACACTATGCTTCTTACCACTCCATGCTTCTTGTAAAATTTGATCCTTGACACTCTTTGTTGGGCTTCTATTCAGAATATATACTACACATGCTACTACTTTTGCCCAATATTCATTTGACAAATGTTTGGCCTTCAAAATGCTTCTAGCCATCTCCATGATTATTCTATTCTTCTTTTCTACTACACCATTCTTTTGTGGTGTGTACCTTGAAATTAGTTTCCATTTAATGCCATGATATCTACAAAATTCTTGAAATTTATTAGACATATATTCACCTCCTCTATCTAATCTAAGTACCTTGATGTAAAGGCCACTCTATTTTTCAATCATAACCTTGAATTCTTTAAATTTTCCAAAGGCTTCAGACTTTTCCTTGAGAAAATATATCCAAGTCTTTCTGCGAAAATCATCAATGAAGGTTAAAAAATAAGAACTACCTCCAAATGATGGAGTTTGCATTCATCTACATAAATCACTATAAACTAGCACCAATAATACCATTGCTCTATATGAAGCTCCTACTAGAAAGCTGTCTCTCTCTCTATGTTGTTTTGCCTAAATGCAGCTTTCACATGAACTTCCTTGCTACTCTATTGGTGGTAATCCCTTCACCATATTTTTATTTTTTAATAAACTCAAACCTCTAAAATGTAAATGTCCATACCTTAAATGCCATAGCCATGATTGGTCTAAATGCATGGTTTTGAAATGGGATTCCTCTTCTCCTTGGATGCACTGAATTCAAAAAGGGAACATCTGATTCTTGGTCATCTCCACTTTTTCTATCAACCTGTCATTTAGAAATTTGTCTAGTATTGTGCAAACATTATCTATAAAAGATACTCTGTAACCTTTTTGTACTAACTGTTCAACACTCATAAGATTATGTTTTAGTCCAGGTAAAAAATAAACATTAGGAAGAAATATTCTTTCACCATTTTTTGCTAAAACATTTATTACTCATTTACCCATTACATCCACTTTATTATCATTTCCTAATTTCACATCATATTTTATGGAATCATCAAGACAAGCAAACAATTCTTTCTTCCCTGTCATATGGTTACTGCATTCACTATCTAAAAACCAAATCTCTCTAGCATTTTTTTGGGCAACATGACAAGTGAGAAATAAGCTTCCAAAATTAGAATTAGATTTATTTGTGTAATTAGCATTCTGTTTGTCCACATCTCCTTGTTTCTTTATGCATTTATTTGCATAATGTCTATATTTTTTGCAATAATAACACTGAATGTTAAATTTATCAAACCTCTATGAATTTTGTTGGAAGTGATTGTTGCCACACCCTCTATTGTTTTAGTTTTGATTATTGATTTTACCTTGATCTAGATTATTCCTTCCATCTCTACCTCTACCTCTTTCTCTCAAGTTTGACCGTCCTCTTCCTCTTCCTCTGCCAAATGATACCTGAGACTTGAAAGCATTCTCAAAAGAAGTATTGTTATTCCTATTCATTCTAGATTCATGTGTTAACAAAGATTCTATTAATTCATCTAATAATAACTATTCCAAATCCTTGGATTTCTCAATAGCTAAAACTATTGCATCAAATTTCCTGGGTAAACTCCTGAGAATTTTTCTATGATCTTGTGATCTGTTATTGTTTCTCCATTAGATCCAATTTGGTTCACAATATTCAATACTTGACCCATAAACTGGTCTATAGATTCCAAATCACTCATTTACAATTTTTTAAAATTTCTCCTAAGAGATTGCAATTTAGCTACTTTCACCTTTGATTTACCTTTATAGGTAGTCTCCAAAATTTTCCATGCCAACTTGGATCTCATTGTTGCTGCAACTCTAGAAAAAATGGATTCATTCATTCCCTGTTGGATTAGGAATAGAGCTTTTGTATCATTTTTCTTATTTTCTTTAAGCTCTTCCTTTTGTGCTCGAGTTAATACCTGATGGGGAGCCTCATCTTGTGGTTCTACAAAGTCATTTTCTACCAAATCCCAAACATCTTGAAAGCAAAACGATATTCTCATTTTAATTTCCCAAAAATCATAATTCTTACCATTGAAAATATGAATCTGGGGCTGAGAAATGTTGTTGTTTGTTGCCATGTCTCAAACTGAACTTTTCAAAATGAACATCAACTTCTTTAAATTTCTACTCAGTGACTAAATCCTCCTTCAATCTGGTCTAACAATCTAATGCCTCTAATCTTTTTCTCTGCTCTGATACCAATTTGTGACGGCAGAGACAGAAAAAATATGCATGCACAGCAGGAAACAATTGTTACAGCAATAAAATATTTTTATTGATTCTGCTTTTATTTTTTTTAATTCTCTATATATAAAAACAGTGATCACATATTTATATATATATAGATTTACAATCACCTTTCAACTAAAACTAAAGAATTAAAAATACTGTTGTAACTGAAAATAAACTGCACTAAACTAATGTTTACTCATGCACAAGGCATGTGGGATAATTGATTGTCCTAAGAATGAAATCATGCATAAAGCATGTGCGATAACTGATTGCCCTGAGAATCAAATCTCATGCAAACTGCTTGCATGATAGAACCTAAATATAGTTGAATGTTATCTCCATGCGATGTGGAGAAATTAGAACTGCAGTTCTAACATGGATATTAATTGATTTAGAAACTGTGAACGATTTCTAAACCGTTTGCTTGGATTGTTTCATAAGGTTGAGTAGTTTTACTTTGGCTTTGATTTTATTATACGACCGGAAGGTAGAATTTTAGTTTTGGTAGGCCTTTAGTCTCATAGGGTTTATTTAATCATAAACATGCATTGTCTAAGGGCTTTAGAGTTTCTACGGCTTGTATATGGAGGTCGCATATTCCAAACACATCATCAATCTCACGTATGGCAAGTCTATCTATGTCAAAAAGCTTGGAGTTTACTTGAGTGTATCTATATTCAGACGACCGCTGAGGCGTTGTTCTTTTCGAGGGTTTTCATGATGATGCTCAATGGCCCTGAAAAAGTAAAAGCATTTTAATGCCCCGAAAATAGTCTCAAGTTCTGGTGCTTTTCACCATACCGCTTAATTACTATTATTTTTCTGTGAACGGTCTCATAGATGGTTGATACATATTTTTTAAATTTTAAATCCTAATTTCGCATGGTAGCACCTTTTGATGAAGAACATAGTTTTTTCTCCACGTTTTAGTTTTGGATTTTTACCAGTCAGTCAGATTTTGACAGTTCCATTTTTGTGTAAGATTATCAATTCTTCTAGGAGGTAAGCAAGAATAATTTTATTTAATTTTTTGAAATAATAATTCTATTTTTCTTAAATTTTTATAGATTTTTTTGGCAAGCCAGTTAATTTTTTTTCCTTTGTTGGTTTTTGTTAAAATGTTTTTTATTAGTCTTCAAGCTTCTACAATCCACATTAGTAAAGAAAAGGAGTGATTAAAAAATAGCTTCTGTTAAATTTTTGTTGAAGCTTTTTTTATTAATTTATGTGCCATTAGATCATCTTCCTTTATTCTAGGTTTGTCTTAGGTTTTGTTTCAAATTTGTAATTATTTTTTGATTTGTTTGTTGGTGTTCTAATCGTCTAGATGATCATATTTGGTACGCAAAGCCAAAGATTATGTACATTGACTCTTCTCATGGTACCTATTTTGTCACTTAATTTGTTGATTTCTCATTAAAGTGGGATGCTTTTTATCTGGATAGGTGATGTTGTCAGAGCTGTCACATCAGAATATGGTATGCATCATTCTGGTGTCTTAGGAGAATGGTTTGGTGTGTGCTGGTGGACTGGCTGGACTGCTACTCTTCTTCTCACCACAATTTTTTTATTTTGGTTCCCCTGGTATCTTTCAGTCACATAGGTAAGTGCATATCTACAATTTCGACAGTTGAGGTGACTGCCTTCCTCTGCGATTTCTGTATTTTATGTCGACTTAATTCTGTAAATTGGAAAAAAATGGTATTCGTGATTTCCTTGTTATGATTGGGGGTGACTATTTTTATAAAGATGTATCACAACTGCTGGTTATTATAAGCTTAATATGAGTAAGCTTGCATTAAGATAATCCATTTGGTATTATTGGGATGCTTTTTGTGTAACTATTAGTATAAATCTTTGATGCATATCTTATAGTTAATATGATTATAAGTTGCATTCAAAAATCTGCTTAGAAGAGAGATTGGTTTTTTTTTTTATTATATGTTTTGAGACATTTTTTATGTCTAGAAAGGCTAGAAAGTTATACAGTTCAGTCTAGGGGATAAGTATTATTGATTATGTCAATTTGGGACATTGTTTAAGTTCATATTTCCTTGCACTCGAAGATTCCTTGTAGGATACTTCTGCATTACCAGTGGCATTAGCTATTTTGTTTATGATGATCACTTCTGGCATTTAAAATTTAAAATTGTTTAGTTGTCACATCGACATGCCAATACTACTCAGAAATGTTGTTGACCAGGCCTCATTGTGGAAGGCTTTTACAGTTGTCCTAATGTTGATCACTGCTTACATGTGTCAATACAATGGTACTAAATTTTTTCTTGTTAAATATTTATTAGCAGTCTCGTAGATGATATGTTATTGCAAAGCTTATAATTTATATCATCATGTTTGGAGGTGTTATTTGTATGTATGGGGACTGAGCTCTGACATCCCCCAGATATCTGCATCCACTGATTGACTCCTATCATAGGGTAGCCTATTAAGCCATTTGGGCTGTTTAAAAATTTGTTCCCATCAACTGGCTGTGAGTTTATTCGCAGTTCAAGTAGATTGCATATTGTCTCATTTGCTGCTCTAGCTTGGAGTACAGGCACTGCATGCCAAAAGAAGAATGCTAAGATATACTATAGTTTCACAACAGTTAATTGCAATAGAATTGTAGGTGTTACTTGAATGATCTGTAGATTTGGTGACTGGGCCTTAATATCCTCATAATGCTTGCATGCGGTGATTGAATCCTACCACAAGGTAGCCAGTGAATCCTATTGGGCCATGATAAAATCCACTGCCATTAGAATTCATCTGCAGTTCAATTTGTTTTCATATTCTCTCTTTTTATGCTTTAGCATGGAGTATTTCCACTACATGCCAAAACAACACCGTAAGATAAACTCAATAGTAGGAGTATTGCATTAGCTCTTCTCCATACGAACAAATAAACTTATAGATTTAGTTAAAATTAGTGCTTCTCCAAAGGAAAAATATATTTTTTTAATACGTTTTAATGTTTTTCAACGTCATATGCTTAAAAAAAATTCTATATTCAATTACCAGATCAAATAAAATTATGGATTTAGTTAAAGTTAAAATGAAAAGGTGATGCATTTTGTACTTCAACAAGGGTTGTATATTTGTTAATCTTTTGTTTTATGTTTACTACAATAAATTCAATTTTCCAAAGAATTTGGTCCCATGGAGGGGTGACTTACTAAAATGTCTCATTATGCTATTTTCCATTTTAATAATTCCTTGGATTTTTATCTCTTTTGCATTCAGACATTTTAGGTAAAGACTTACAAGAATTATATTCAACTAAATGGATCAGATTTTACTTCCCAATCCCTTGTTACGAATGATAATAAATTGCAAACATATGTTATCATCGGTGCCACTAATTAAAAAAATTACTCTAAATTGCCTTTTAATCTCAGTTGAAATCTGTCACACATTGTTATTTAAATTTGCCATTGCAAGATCTCTGAGTTTTTTTCTTCCTTGCAGTGACAATGAGAAGGGTGGGTTTATTCATCTAGTTTCATGCTAACTTTGGAACCAACAAGTATATATGTGGCATCAACAAGTTCCGATAGAACATGTACGATCTAACAAGCCTCAAAGCAATAAAGACAGGGGCCATCAGAAGGTGAATTATGTGTGTCAACATGTTATTGCAAAGTCAAAATCAAAAAAGCAAGTAGTTATTATGTTTGTTCTTCATTTTTTTCAATTGATTTCCATGGAAATTCTTGACTTGCCATAGTCTATCCCATTATTTATGATAACTCAGTTTTTAGCATAATCTACTTCGAATTAGTGTTGATAAAATTTTCAATCTTTTCTATTAGTGTGTATGGTGTGAAGACTTTTGAACTTGTTCATATTATGTTATACTTTTCTTGTTGCTCAAGGCCTTATGTGTACAACAAGACATTGATACCGTATTTCAGCAAGGCATTGTAAGTAAATCATCTCTCTTCTCAAATACAAATGTTTGACAAATATTCATATCATTTTTATCATATATTTTTTTCCAAACAAATAAAACCAATTTTCAAGAATCAAGAAAAGAACTTGATACAATACTTAAAGACTGCACATGTCATAAATCTACTTGAAATTAAATATTGTACAAACCTTATAAGCTCAAAAAAAACATGTTGAAATTCTTTAAAATGTTAGAAAGCAATCTATAAGGTGCTAAAGCCTTAAAAATGGCTATATATTTACATAAAATGGATATCAATCACAAAACTTATGCGTTGAAATACCTAGGATCAATATTGAAATGCTTAAAATGCCTCGGTACTAACTATTAAGTTGTGGAGCTAAAAGCTTCACCAAGGAGCTAATCAGGGAGTTACTGAGTTCAGACAGTAACCGGCGTCGGCAATGTTGCCGACGTTGGTCAGGTAGGGACTAGGGATCGGCCGACGTCGGTCAGGAGCAGACTGACAGCAACCGACGTTAGTCACCTGTGCATGACCATGCTTCTGCATGTGTTTCCAGAACGCATTTCCAGAATTAGACTCGTCTAATTTAAGAGGTCCGAGAGTGTTTGCATGTTGAAGACTAATTTAAGTCTTGAGTCTGTGTTTCTAATTATTGTACTTAGAAGTCTAATTATTATATGCATGGGATCCTATTTAAGAGACCCATGGGCATGTATTGTAATTAAGGCAAGTAAAGCATTGAAGCAAGAAAGCAAGGTCAAGGAGATCTGCAAGGTGTAAGGTCAAAGAGATCAGCTGAAGCTATCAAGGAGGGGATAACAACTCAGGTTGTTGATTTAGTTGTGGTTGAGCAAGAGAGAGAGTGAAGAAGTCCTTGATGTGTGGCAAGCCTTAGAGGTGGAGGAAGAAGTGGCATCTTCTTTATTATATTTTCTTCTGAAGATTATTTAATATAAGATTGTGTATTATCTCTCAAATTCTTTGTTGTTCCAAGTTTTGAATTACTTAATCATTCTGGTATAATTCTGTGTTTAATTGCTTATAAGAAATGTAATCAATTGTGCTTCCACGGATTCCTAACAGTTGGTATCAGAGCTAAGGTTGTAGGGAGCAGGTTATTATTTTATTATAGGTTATTCTCAGGGGTTTCTGATTGAGTGGGAGTACAACAATGGCAGAAGAAAGTAGACTACGAATGGAGAAGTTTAACGGCAAGAATTATCAACATTGGAGGATGCAGATAGAAGATTATTTGTATCAGAAAGATTTGTACTTACCATTGGGTGGGGTTGCATGCAAGCCCACAGACATGAAAGATGAAGAATGAAATGTTCTTGATCAGAAGGCTCTAGGATCCATAAGGTTGAGCCTTGCATCATCTGTGATTTCCAACTTATCACAGTGTAAGACAATGGAAGAGTTGATAAAATCTTTGGCAAATCTATATGAAAAGCCCTCTGCTTCAAATAAGGTATTTCTTATGAAGCAGCTATTTACTTTGCAAATGTAGGAAGGTGGATCGGTGTATACTCATCTTAGTGATTTCCATGGTTTGGTAAACCAGTTAAATTTAGTCAATATTGTTTTTGATGATGAAATAAAGGCTCTCTTAATTTTATGCTCTTTACCTGAAAGTTGGGAGAGTTTGGTAATGGCAGTATGTAATACTGCGTCTGCTTCTAAAATCTTAAAAGTTGATGATGTGGTTAGTGTAATCTTGAATGAAGATGTTCACAGGAAAAGCACAGGTGAATCATCAGGGAATGCTCTAAGTGCTTAAAGCAGAGGAAGCCAAAGAGAGAAGGTTGAGCAAGAGAAATCAAAGTCATAGATGGGAAGGAGATCCAAATCCAGAGGTATCACCTGCTGGTTTTGTGGAAAGAGAGGACACAAAAAGAAATATTGTTGGTTGAAAGATAAAGAAAATCAAGATAAAGGTAATGAAGAAGTAAAAGATGCAGGTACTGTGGCACAGAATTCTCTCATACTTTCTTTGAATAGTCAGCTAGAATCATGGGTTTTAGATTTTGGTTCTTCTTTTTATGCATCCCCAAATAGAGATTTGTTCCATGAGTATGTCCAGGGAGACTTTGGAGTGCTTTACTTAGGGGATGGTACACCTTGTCAATAGTTGGCAAAGGGAAAGTGCAGCTAGAATCACAAACGGGCAACACATGGGTGTTGAAGGAGGTTATGCATATCCCAGTCCTAAAGCAGAGTTTGGTTTCCATAGGAAAGCTGGGTGATGACGGATGCATAGTAACCCTCATAGTAGATTCTTGGAAGGTTTCCAAGGGTGCACTTGTTTTAGCAAGGGGTAAGAAAGTAGGTACGCTTTACCTATCTACTTGTATTACTAATTATTCTTCTGGTTCAGCTATAGATTCGAAGATGTGGATTAATACGCTTGGTCACATAAATAAGAAGGAGATGCATGTGCTTGAGTCAAAAGGTATGAGTTCAGATTCAGAGGGCATAGATCGAGTTCAGTGTAGGAAAAGGAAATTTGATGCTTTTGACATGAACAGGGAAGCCTTGGTGTTTGTGGAGGAGATGATGGACAAAAATCAGTCACAGGGGCTAAATAATTTTGAGCAGGGCAATACGGATAGGGTTTTGATCCAAGATGAGCTCACAGAAAGAAGTCATCACTTACAAGTAAAACACAGAGACTAATGTCGGTTAGAGGACCGACGTCGGCATCCAGACAGGGACCGACATTGGCTAGGTGAAGCCCAGCATCGGTGACTCTAGATAGATAAACACAAGCGTCGGTCAGGGAGAATTGATGTCGGTGATGAGTCAGTCATATGGAACTGACATCGGTCAGGTGCAGACTGAGAGATGGCTGAGATCGATCACTGAGATGGATTTTGGGTGGACAGCAAGCTGTCAAGGAGTCTCAAACACCCATATGGAGGATTGAAAGGGTAAGTAAGCCTCAAATTCGTTATTTCCCTTCTTTATACTACTTGTTGCTCACTGATGGTCAAGAATCAGGAAGTCATTAAAGAAGCAGAGCAGGTAGATCCAGGAAATTGTGGGAGCTTGGCAGATGAGGAATGTGATTCCTTGGACAAGAACCAAAAAAGAGTTGTTGGGTGTAGTTGTCAGCTGGAAGAAAGCACTGAGAGACGAATGGATGTTCAAGATGAAGAAGAGTGGAAATGGACATGTGAGATAGTAGGCCAGAGTATATGGTCTTGAGTAAGCTGCAGGACAATGGATGTTTGACCATTGTGTTTCTCTTTACCAGGTTGGGTAATATTAGCTACATTATTTCATTACTATTTTGTGTGCTTGTTCCATGGTTACACATACAGGGAGGTTGCTGAGCTAAAGGTAAAGTTAGTTCAGAGGGGTGTCATGAAGAATCTGGGAGCAACAAGATTCTTTGGCATAAGTATGTTTAGAGACATGGATGATCACAGGTTGATTTTGTCTCCAGTGGGAGCTGATGTGAAGAAGGTGTTGGTAGGGTTCAAGATGTAGGATGCAGAATTGGTAAGCACACCTATGGCTAGATAGTTCAAGCTGAGCTTAGAACAGTGTTCAAAATCACATAAGGTTTGGTGTAGACCTAAGTTTTCCCAAGCAGTGGGAGTTGTCAAAAAGTTCAGATATGGCAGGGGACTTGGATGACAGGTGTAGCATCCCAGGATGTGTGGTGGTTGGTCTTCAAATTCAGCTTGAAGATGGAGGTGCCTGAGATGATTAGTGGATGATGTTGTATAGGTGCAGCTATTTATCTCAAAGTGGGAGGTTGTTAAGTTGTGGAGCTAAAAGCTTCACCAAGGAGCTAATCAGGGAGTTACTGAGTTTAGACAGTAACCAGCATCGGCAGTGTTACCGACGTTGCTCAGATAGGGACTAGGGATTGGCCGACATCGGTCAAGAGCAGACTAACAGCAACCGACGTCAGTCACCTGTGTGTGTGCATGCTTCTGCATGTGTTTTTAGAACATGTTTCCAGAATTAGACTCGTCTAATTTAAGAGGTCCGAGAGTGTTTGCATGTTGAAGACTAATTTAAGTCTTGAGTCTATGTTTCTAATTATTATAATTATAAGTCTAATTATTGTATGCATGGGATCTTATTTAAGAGACCCATGGGCATGTATTGTAATTAAGGCAAGTAAAGCATTGAAGCAAGAAAGCAAGGTCAAGGAGATTTGCAAGGTGTAAGGTCAAGGAGATCAGCTGAAGCTATCAAGGAGGGGATTACAACTTAGGTTGTTGAGTTAGTTGTGGTTGAGCAAGAGAGAGAGAGAGGGAAGAAGTCTTTAAGGTGTGGCAAGCCTTAGAGGTGGAGGAAGAAGTGGCATCTTCTTTATTGTATTTTCTTCTGAAGATTATTTAATACAAGATTGTGTATAATCTCTCAAATTCTTTGTTGTTCGAAGTTTCTAGTTACTTAATCATTGTGGTATAATTATGTGTTTAATTGCTTATAAGAAAAGTAATCAATTGTGCTTCCATGGGTTCCTAACACTAACTAGATTAGATTTTTAAAAACTATCTCCCACATCGTAAGGCATACAACTTTGAGACCAACTCTATTAGATTTAAAGTGAACCTAATTTATTATATTTACTAAAATAAATTTAAAGTATAAGGAATATTTAAAATTTATTTTAGTAAACTACCCCCTCCCACCTTCTAATTCATCCCCCTCTTACATTTCACCCCTTCATGACTTCATCAGAACATAATGCATAAGTGATACTACATATATGTGATATGATATGTTTAAAACAAAAAAACAAAGCCTTTTGGCATGGAAATTATGACTTGGATTCCTGAGCCAATGTCTTGGACCTATCATAATGTAGTCGAATCCAATATCTTTGATAAAAAATAAGAAAATTTAACTTCCATCGTGAAATACACTATCGATTTAAATGAAACAATTCATAAAATCATGACAATGACAAGGAACACACTCTCATCTTTCCAAGTATATGAGTGCTTACTTTTTTATCTATATTAATGTTTATATCTATGTTTCTTTCTAACTATGAATTTATTAGACCACTACATGTCGCAAATATATGTGTGTGTGTGTGTGTGTGTGTGTGTGTGTGTGTGTGTGTGTGTGTGTGTGTGTGTGTCTATATATATATATGTGTGTGTATATATACATATATATGTATATGTATATGTATATGTATATGTATATGTATATATATATATGTATATATATATGTGTATGTATATATATGTGTGTGTATGTGTATATATATATATATATATGTATATATATATATATATATATATATATATATACATATGTATATGTATATATATGTATATATGTATATATATATGTATATATGTATATATGTGTGTGTGTATATATATATATACATATATATATATATATATATATATACATATACATATATGCATATATATACATATATACATATATACATATATACATATATATATATATATATATATATATATATATATATGTGTATATGTATATATGTGTGTATGTATATATATATATGTATATATATATATATATACACACAAATATATATATAGATATATATATATATATATATATGTATATATATATGTATATATATGTATGTATATGTATGTATATACATATACATACATATACATATACATACATTTATATATATATATATATATATATATATATATATATATATATATATATATATATATATATATATATATATAACCAAAATGCAAGAAAATTAAAATGGTCACAAACAAGGATTAATTCTATATGCATTCAAAAAAAGGAAACAAATTTTCATTTTTTAGGTGGTAGTTATGATAATCGTATGCCCATCTATCCATTCCTCTGTCAGTTTCATGATCTATTTACTTTTAAAATTAATTTTAAAAAATATTCATTAATTTTTTTAATAAAGTACAGGTCACAATCTTTATGATCTTATCCATATTTTCATAGAAGTGTCTCCAAAATACTAAAGTTTAGAATTAAAAAGCTACGCCCTATGAATGACTATCTACACTTATTTCCTCTAAGAAAGGCCATCTTAAAATTTTAGATTTTTGGTATGTTTATACTTAACCATTTTATAAAAAATGTCATGTTTTAGAAACTATACTACGATTCGTTTTATTATACTTTTTTAAACTTTTGAGCATACCCATCTTAAATAATCCACAAAAGTTGAGATTTTTCAATTTTGATGAAAAACATGTCCATGTATAAGCCCATTTTTGTCCACCATATTCTTGCACTTACCCTAATATAATGACTTAATGTGATAATCATCACAAGGTAACATAGTCACAGAGACACACATTGCCTCTTTTATTACTAATGTGGCATGGTAAACTCCGCAGATATGTTAAAACTTTGAATCTAATTTAAATTCATATGTCTACTT
>JARHVA010008531.1:397500-470939 GCA_037957365.1 Torreya grandis | reverse complement strand
ATAGGGATCCAAAATACCACTTTGATAATGAAAAATTTGGTAGGAAAATTTCGATTTTCATGGTGTGTTTAAAACAATCAAACCCCTAATAGATTCATTAAAGACTACAATGAAGGAAAAGTTAATGAAATCCATTGTAAAGTACAAATAAGTTCATTTTGAGCCCAAAAATGTAATCTTCATTGTTTGAATCATCTCAACAATTATTCCTCATTCCAAACTATTTTTACCCTAAGGCATGTTGAAGATAATGAATCTCTCCACAACTTCAATATGTATTCATGTATCATAAAATGACATGAAAGAATAGACATGAAGCATTTCAATCAAGTTGATCTCCAAACAAGATACTAGGAATTATGTACAAATTATATAATTTGTAATCATGGTGGTGATGTGAATATTTTTTCTTAAAATTTTAGATGAGCATATAAATATTCTCATGCATTCCCTCAAGCAAGCATGTATATTTTTCATATGAAGCAATCTATCCCATCAAATTTTTTTCATTTATGATATGATTGAGAGTGGTGAAATAACTATCAATTGGTCAAATCAAGATACATGAAGAAACTCTAAAATAGGTTATTTGGACCGATAATTCATGTTTATTTATCATTTGATTTTGAATGTTGAATTTGCTCTTTGTTGGCTAGATTAGGACACAAGAATATGTATTCACACTATTTCCAATAATTTTGTGAGTTGTTCAAAATGTCATACCCATTTTCCCATGGATATAACTACCAACATAACATCCATTCAAATGCCCAATGTAGATAGAATTAGATACACCTATATTTTTATGCCATAAATGTTATAATTTTTTTACCAATCAAATGCCACTACCCAAAATGTGTATTCTTTTATTTTTCTTATTAAGAAGGTCAATGAATCCCAGCTCAATTTTAAGGAATGGACACAACATAGATTTTCTTAAGGGTCCATGCATAGATAGGATAAGAGTAGCCTACACTCAACCTTTGACATATAAAAGACCATCAACATTAGCTTCAACTTCTACTAGCCAAGTCAGACTCCACATGGCCCTTTGAGCATGCTCCTTTTGGTTTTACTTCCATCTAGACTCCCCATGGGATATGATCATGCCACCTAGATTGACCACAAGACCTTAACCTTAACACCAATGTAGCCAGTTACCTCATCTCGGTCCTCTATAGAATTATGCTCCATGATTAGTCACCACGTGGATAGTGTTTGGTTATTTTGCTCATCAACCTTCCTACAACTCAATAGTTAATTATTTACTTCATCAAATCACCTAAGTGCCTATGATCATGCCATATGGCAATATATAAACTTGAGATCTCAAAGAATCCTTTTGCTACCCAAGCACTCCCCATAAGTCTGAACTCCTAATGTGGAGCCACGTGGCTTGTTCTTAATAATTTGGTACATAGAAGACCCAAAACTATGTATGAATACTTGTAGAATTTTTATTGCCCATGATGATGTCATGTGGCATTATCCTAATAATCAAAATTTTATCAATCAAGAGTTCTTAATCAATCCCCTTGTATCAAATTTTAAATGCTCATGATAGTAACATATGGTAACATCATGGTTATTCAATAGTTAGGGAGTTCGACCAACCTTATGAAAATAGGCTAAGATAAGGAGCTACTAAATTGACATGTTGGTGACACATGTTACATTCACGAGGAATCTTGAGAAGCTCTAGATTTAGGCAATAGATGAAGAATTTGGTTACCCAATCCAATTTGAATGGAACATCACACATGGTGGCTCCTCAATCTTGGAAAACATAAGCCGTGACTAAGAAAAGTCTACAAGATTCACTAAAGACAAAATACAAAAGGCTAAGGTGATGTTTGTAAAGGACAAGGGTAAATGCCATAGATTTAAAGAATAAATCAAAGCACATAATACATCTAAAGCCAATATATGAAGTCAATCACTAGGAAGCCTAAGTTTGACTATATGGAAGTTGCAACCATTAAGTGAGTAAGGCACAAGGTGATGAATCCTCAATAAGTTAGATGGATATGCCAAGCCTGAATCAATATAATTAAATTAAACTAATATTTTAATTGGTGTAGTTTAATTTTAAAGATGGAAAATCAATGTTTGAGTCCAACACAATACCATCAAATCTATTTCTATAGGGATTGATCATGTTCTAGGTTGACTCACCCATTTATTTATAGGTCACAGACAAGGAATTGAACATTGGTTACCTTAATTTATTCAAGAGTGTAGAATCTAATTACACAGGCATGCTAAAAGGATCAAACAAGCATAAAACATATCCCAAACAATTCTAAAAGTTATAAGTTTAGACCATAGACGAGGGTAATTCAATCTATATATAATAATGCATCCTTCTCGAGGAGGCTTCAATGATGAGATTAGTACATACAAAGTGTATAGTCATACTTTCCACAAAGGAGTAATTATTAATGAGTCTTAATAGATAGAATGCATTGTCATCCTCTAAGCAAAGAGGCCAAAGTTACCAAACCTCCCTTTTATCTAGATGTAGCCTTTACATGGAGATCTATGGCATTAAGATTACACAACATGTCTCCCAAAAGGCTCTTTCACTAGGATGAATCTTACACAAGGAGGTTGCCAATTCAAGATTACACAAACCTAGTTAATTTTCATACACCTAACAACATCACAAAGGTATCAATTAGATTATCTTCCTTCAAGCATATGACTTTTAATATAATATAGTGTATCAAATAATATATAGGTAGAATACATAGTTATTTTCATTAATGATTCAATTAGAGATATCTCAAATTCCTCTTCTATGTTAATAAATATGTACCAAGATATAATAATACTGACAACATTCAACTTACATAATCATCCAAAGAGAGTTTTTCCACATATACATTTTTTTCACAAGTAAATTATTGATTATACAATTAACAATCAAGTCATAATTTATTTCTAATAACAATAATTTAGAAAACTATTAAAATATTTTAACTCACATATATATCCCAAATCACAATGGGATTAATCATGATAGATTCAAATAAATAGAAAAATAGAGCTATCTCTATTAATAATGGCATATACATTCAAGTTCAAACTCCTTACATGGATGTGTCTTCCAAATTTAGGTCGTCACTTTGATCCAAGCATAACTATAGACCAACAGAAGGAGTGATCACATCCCAACCTTTTTCCATCATCAAGAAACTTATCTAGGCACCCTTGAGCTCAGTAATCCTAGTTCTGAGCATGTTCACATCATGATGTATGCCTAATAAGGGAAAAAGTGGTTTAGGTGTTTTGGGTCAAGGAGATGGTTACTCACAAGTGGGAAAGTAAAAAATTTTGTAATCAAGAGGCTACCAAATTATAATCCATTTACACCAATCATACAAGAATAACATGAGGGACAAAGTATTCAAATAACTAGTAAATCAACCATCAATTTAAGGTTCACTAAGCCAATCATGATATGGTTTAGGAATTATACCATCATTTCCAACATGAGAGGGCCTAAGCTATGTTCCAAAATGAAGTGTGTAACCTTCAATGCACTGGTCAATAGTATCCAAGAAATCCTTACTATGCAATTTAAGATAATTTATAACAAAACCATCTACCAAGGAGGATTGTCTCTACACTGAACAATCACACAAACTTCATTTAAGAAAATAGTAGAATAGATAATTCATAAGGAATCCTACCAATAGACTCAATTTTTTTTCTTGGATTCATTTCCTCAAGTTGTCTAGTGACTGAGCCTCTTCTTCTCTAGGCTCTTCCATACTCCCTCCAAGTTACCAAAAATGATAAAAAGACCCTTTTATGAGAGACCCACCTTCCTTAAATAGGTGTTTTCTCTCTTATACATAGATAATCCCTAGGTGAAGAGTGTATCTTATTTCTCTTTCTTGACTTGAAGCTAAAAACCTTTCTTACCAACCCATTCCTATATTGAATAAACATTATTTCTTCATCCATAATGGTGAATCATAGCTTTGTAGATTTCCATGGTTACTTCCAAATCTTCCTACCTTCAACTCTGATCTAGGTAAGGGATAATTATTAAATGCATCTGAACTGTGCACTAGGCATTTAAGGCATTAATCTACTTCTTTCCCATGCATTAAACACAACAAGCCACTAGGTGGTTTCACCAAATCAAACATGGATTAAACTATGATTTAAACCTATGAAGGCTAAAAAGAGGGATAAATGGTATTGAAGGCACCCAACTAGGATTAGGAAAGGCTCAAGAAAAGCTACAGGTATGAGATAGGGTCACACATGATGTGAAAATACCTGGTATTATCCATGTTTCTTTGTAATGGCATGTTTCTCCACACTCATTAGAACCATTTAAATTATTCTATCCTAGTAGCTTAGACTTGAAACATTAACATGCCAGATCACTCAATTAAATAAAACATAATCAACATATCTAGTATTTCACAAGATCATGGAGTGAGATAAATATGACATCTAACACATGAATGGGCACAATTATAACATATGACCATAATTCAAGCATTGATAAATAAGTACTTAATCATTTGCATAATGTACACACCCTTACAATCAGTATCACCATGGAAGAATAATAATCATATTAGCATAATCACATTATCTAGTAAGCAACATAGTAAATTTTAATTGAGGGTATTTGTCAAGGTCTTAAGATTTCTTACCAGGGTAGGTATTCACTAACACATAAGCATGTATTATTAGATCATGAGTATAATGATATTAAAAAGTCAAATAAGGGTATCCATGATCCCATATTCATCATGCATCTAAATATAAACACCTTTCCATTCCTCTTGTAAGGGTCTTTGTCTTATCGAACAATCATATGTTAATTATCAATTAAAGTCACATGATTTCCTTGAGGTGTATTAGAATCTCCACCCTTAAGGGGAATCATCCTCAATGGAAGAATATATTTATCACCCATTAAGGCTTCCAAAACTACTTATGGGAATTGACACCAAGGGAATAACTCATCAATGTGATATATCTTAGTACTAGTATAATCAAAATCCATTAGTTTCTTATCATAACCTATTATGTGTGTGTTCCAATATATTGAAAGATATATTTAAATAAATTTTATAAGATAGGTATATCTTACCTTAGCATTATATGGGTTAATAATATATAAGTGATAATGCACAAGGGTGATAATCAGATCCATTGTAGGCTAATTGGGTGCTAAAATCATATATAAACACACATTGAATTTATTATATTGAGTATAGGATAAGTATATAAATTAAAACTAAGTTATGCATGGAAATAACAAATAAATAATATACTTAGTTGATTTTGATGCTAACATGGTGTTGGATCTGGAACAAGCTAGAAATAGGCTAGAAGATGGTTTTGGAACATCTATTAGATTTTAGATCTGAGCTTTTGGCACTTTGAACACTAGTATTATATTGGGATGGTTATGTCGATGTAACTATCTGGATGATATGTAAGTATCCTATATAGAATAATTTCTAAAAAATGATGCGACCACCTGGATGATTCTAGGTTGAATTTCACCTTTGCTTTGATGCATTTAGATCTAGGTCATGGATTGTCACACCTCATAAATTTTTAAAAACCTTATTCTTCATCTTCATGGTGACATTGGGAAAAAATGGGTTAATAGGCACATGGTTTCAAGATGAACCCAAAGACCCTGTTGTCAGTGGGTGTTGCCTACATAGCTAATAGTCTAAAAGAGGACCTAAGACTCATTTAGTTTTCCCTTATGTGTTGGCTTGTGCGTAAATCATGCAATATTATTCAAATCATGTATAATAATGACCTATCTTGGAACTTATAAAATTATGCTCTTGAGTTGTTCCTTTAGTAATTTAGATTTATATATGTTCTATGGTGGATGATTCTACAAATCCTTTATGTGGAAGACTATTTCATTGAGTAGGGTTTCTTAAACCCTTTTTTGGTCTTTCTTTTGGGTGAGGGGTGCAAGGGAACAAAGGGGTAATTTTTTCCTATATAGGTTTTCTCCCTTTTTTTGGTTGAGGGAAAATTTTGTACATGAGTTCCTATTGTCACCAATTTTGAAATTTCTAAACATTTCAAATTTTTGAACTATTAATCTCAAGGAGTTCAAGTAAGTTTATTGAATTTTGATGGTTTCAAAATACTCCAAATAATTTGTGATATAATTTCCCAAATTAGCTTATGCTTTGAATATTTCAAGGTTGTTTTTATTTAGTTAAAAATAGTTTGAAATCTTCATCAAATTTTATGTGCATGCCAAGTCAACAAGCCAGTTTTTGTTCTTATCAAACACATGGCCTCTTCTACTTGTTATCATGACCTTCTACCCCATAATATTGTTCAAAAAGTTCATTTTATCCAAACATGCTTTTAATAGATGGATTAGGTCATAAATAGTTGGGTAGGCTTGATTTTATAAATGAATAATGCTTTTAAAAAGTTTTTTTTATTCCCCTAAGCCTAAATATGGATTTTACTCTTTTCCCTCCATACTTGTAGTTAAAAAACTCAAACTTGTGGTCTTTCATTCAATTTTTTCCCTCCATGCAAATGTATTTCTTGTCAATTTATAGAAAGGCAATTTTAAAAACATGCATTGTATTCCAAAACCTCATCTCTCCACCATAATGATGTTTTCAACTTGCCAAAAATGCATTTTTCATTGTAAAATAAACGTCTAAACCCCATGGGCACCCACAATGAACTTCAAAAAGAATATAAACTATAGTTTATGTGGATTGTTGGATTATATTTTACATATGTCGACTTATTAAAGTGATTTTTCATGTAAATGAAGATTGTAAATTCCACAAGGCAGGAAAATGAAGTTTGGAACTTATCAAACATGATTTTGTGTGAATTTTCAAAGTTATTTTATTAGATTGACTTTCAGAGGTACATTTTACATGTAAATTTGATATCAAAATTCTACATGCCATAGAGTAAATCATATTTCAATGAATATTTTTTTAGTACAAATAAAACTTCCAAATCCTTACAAACTGCTAGGATCTTTTCAATTTATTTCCCAACTACAGTCTTAGGCAATTCTTTGGAGCTCTTTTTCACAAATTGGATATCAAGGAAAGGTTTTACAATGAAAAAAAATATCAAGAGCCTACATAATTTCTTGAGCACGATTATATGATTTGTATTACAAGACAAATGCTCAAAGAATATGTTTTGAAAAGACTCTTTATTACAAAGTCATTCTCAATAATTCATTTGATATTGCAAAAAAAAAAAATTAAAATCCCAAATAGACCTGCAAAAGACCTCTCCATGGCCATGCTTATTTCAATGTTCATCTTGGCATGCAAAAAAATCATTTATAACTTGTATTATAGGAATAAAATATTATTTTAAGATTGAATAGGGATCCAAAACACCACTTTGATAAAGAATAATTTTTTATGAAAATTTATATTTTCATGGTGTGTTGAAAATATTCAAAACTCTAATAGATTCATTAAAGACTACAACAAAAGAAATGTTAGTGAAATCCATTATAATGTCTAATTAAATTCATTTTGATCCCCAAAATGTATTTTTTGTTGTTTGAATCCTCTCAAAAATTATTCATCATTCCAAATTATTTTTGTATCTAAGGTACATTGAAGACAATGAATCTCTCCATAAGTACAAAATTTATTCGTGTATCAAAAAATGACATGAAATAAGAGACTTGAATAATTTCAGTCAAGTTGATATCCAAGCAAGATATTAGGAATTATGTTCAAATTATGGAATTTGTAATCATGGAAATGAAACTAGTGGTTTGAATGTTTGTTCCTCAAATTCTAGATGAGCATACAAATCTTCTCATGCATTCACTCAAGCAAGCATGAAACTTTTTTAGATGAAGCAATCTAGTCCAACAACAGGTGTTTGTTTATAATATGATTGAGATTGGTGAAATAGATATAATTTGGTAAACTCAAGATATGAATAAACTCTAAATTAGGTGATCTAGATCAATAATTCATGTTCATTTGTCATAAGATTTTGAATGTTGAACTGGTTATCTGTTGGCTAGACTAGGATGCAAGAATATGTGTTACACACTATTTATAATAATCATGTGATTTATTCAAAATTTCATGCCCATTTTCCCCATGTACCTAAATACCAACATAAAATATGTTCAAATAACCAACATAGACCAAATAACATACACCTATATTTTTTATGCCATATATACTATAATTTTTTCACTAGTTGAATGCCACTACTCAAAATGTATCTTATTTTATTATTCTTACCAAGAAGGTCAATGAATCCCAGTCACACTTATAAGGAATGGACACAATATATATTTGCCTAAGGTTCCATGCATATAATGGATAAGAGTAGCCTACACTCAGCCTTTGATGTTTAAAACACTTTCAACCTCAACTACATCCCTTGCTAGCCAAGTTAAATTCCATGTGGCCTTTTGGGCATGCTCCCTTTGATTCTACTCCCATCTAGAATATCTATGGGCCATGATCATGCCACTTGGATTGACCACAGGATGTCAACCTTAACCATAATGCATCTATCCACTCTACCTTAGTCCTCTCCACACTCATGATCCATGATTAGCCAACCCATAGATAGTGTTTGGTTATTTGGTTCATTGGCCTTCTTGTATCTCAATAGTTTAGTATTTCCTTCATCCAATCACTTGAGTACCTGAGATGATGCCATGTGGCATGAAATCAACACTTAGGATCTCATGGAATCTTTTTGTTACCTAATCACTCCCCATAGGCTTGAAATCCTGAGGTGAAGCCATGTGGCTTGATCTTGGTGATTTGGTATATGAAGAACCAAAATATCTAGTTAATTGCATGTGGAATTTTTATTTTCCATGATGATATGACATGGAATAATCATGATAGTTTACATTTTATCAATCTAAGCTCCCCATCGAGCCCCTTGTATTTAATCTTGAATGCTCATAATGTTGACACATGGAAACATCATGGTTATTCGATAGTCAGGGACTTCAGCCAACTTTATGTAAATAGCATAAGATAAAGAGATACCTAAGTGATGTGATGGTGATACATGTCACATTCATGAGGTTCTTAAGAATCTCTAAATTTAGGTAACAAATAAGGAATTTGGTCAATAAGGTCCATTTGAATGGAATGTCACAAGTGGTGGTTCTTTGAGCTCAAAATACTAAGGTAATGACTAAGAAAAGTCTATGAGATTCGCTAAAGATAGAATTAAAAAGGCTAAGGTGAGATGTATGAAGTATAAGGACAAAGGATATAGATTTAAAGAATAATGTAAATCACATAATATTTATAAGGCCAAATTATGAAGTTGATGACACTTTCAAATCAAGTCTGAGTTCTTAGGTATCTTATGTTTAAATATATGGAAGATGAAACCATAAAGTGAGTAAGGCACAAGGCGATGGAGCCTTGATAAGTTGGATGGCTAAGCTAAAGTCAAAAATAACATAATAAAACTAAACCAATACTCTAATTAGTTTAGTATAATTTTAAAGATAGAAAATCAAGGTTTGATTCTAGTATAACACCATCAAATCTATTCTATAGGGACTGAGCATGTTCTAGATTAACTCACCCATTCATTTACAGGTCATAGAAAAAGAATGATCATTGGTTACCTTTATTAATTCAAGAGTGTAGAATTCGACTAGATAGACATTTTAAAAGTATCAAATAGGCATATAAAAGATCCCAATCAATCATATAGGCTATAAGGTTGGGTCATAGACTATGACAATTCAATCCATGTATAACAGTGCATCCTTCTCGAGGAGGATTCATTGATGAGCTTAGTACATACTAAACATATAGTCCTACTTTCCATAGAAGACTAATCATTATTGAGTCTTAATATATAGAATGCATTGGCATCCTCTAACTAAATAGGTCAAAGGTACCTAACCTCCCTTCTATCTAGGTGTAGCCTTTATATGGAGAGCTATGGAATTAAGATTACACAAATGGTCTCCCAAAAGGATCTTTCACTAGGATGAATCTTCCACAAGGAGGCTATCAATTCAAGATTACACAAACCGAATTAATTTTCATACACTTAACAACATCACAAAGGTTTTAATTAGGTTCTCTTCCATCAAGGATATGAATTTTACTATAAGATAGTGTATCAAATAATATATAGGTAGAATACATAGTTATTTTCATTAATGATTTAGCTAGAGATATCTCAAATTCCTCTTCTATATTAATAAATATGTACAATGATATAATAATATTGACAACATTCAACTTACATAATCATCCCAAGAGAGATTTTCCACATAGATATTTTTTTCACAAGAATATAATTGATTATGCAATTAACAGTCAAGTCATATTTTTATTTCCAATA
The DNA here is from genome assembly GCA_037957365.1 of Torreya grandis. Taxonomy (NCBI): domain Eukaryota; kingdom Viridiplantae; phylum Streptophyta; class Pinopsida; order Cupressales; family Taxaceae; genus Torreya; species Torreya grandis. The sequence goes on along the minus strand of JARHVA010008531.1, from coordinate 460,571 downwards.
TCAATAACTCAAAAAACTATTAAAAGATTATAACTCACATAGATATGCAAGATAATAATTAGTTTAATCATGATATATTAATATGAACAAAAAATATAGCTATCTTTATTAATAATGGCATAGACAGTCAAGTTTAGACTCCTTACATGGATGTGTCTTCTATATTTAGGCCATCTAAAGAAAAAAATATTACAATAAGATCAAGGTGAAATTCACATATCAATTAAGATTGACATTTATTGAATATAATGACAATGCTCATGGATCTTAATTAGGATAGAATAAATAGTAAATTAAAAAATAAACTAATCAAGTGATATCTAATTTGTTCCAAACACAACTCCAAACCAAGAAAAGGAGGGATCACCGCATAAAATTTTTAAATCATCAAGAAATTACTCTATGCACCCCTAAGCTTATCACTCCCAATTTTTGGCATGCTCACATCATAATGTATGGTCAATAAGGGAAGAATCAACTTAGGATTTTACATTCAAGGAGATGGCTACTCATAAGTGGGAAATTAAACCATTTCTTAATCAATTGGATACAAACTTAGAATCCATTTCCACCAAGGACACAAGCATAACATGAGGGACAAAGTATTCAAATAACTAGGAAATTAACCAACAACTTAAGGTTCACTAAGCTAGTCATGAGAGGGTTTGGGAATTCTACCATCATGTCCAACATTAGAGGGCCTATGTTATCTTCCATCATGAGGTGTGTAACCTTAAATACACTGATCAATGGTATCAAACAAAGCCTTACTATCCAATGTAAGAATGATTTCTAACAAAACCATCTACCAAGGAGGAATCTCTCTATACTGAATTACACACAAAGGAAAAATAAATTTAGGGTGACCAATGTACATCCATGGTAGATAAGTAAAAAAAATGGAAGAAGTAATCCAAATGACCTTACTTATCCCAAATATAACAATTCAAAAAAAAATACATAAACTTCATTTACTAAAATTTTAGAATTGACAAGTCATAAAGAAGCCAACCAATTGACTTATATTTTTTTCTTGGATTCATTTCCTCAAGTTGTCTAGTAGATGAGACTCTTCTTCTCCAGGCTCTTCCCTACTCCCTTCCTCTAAGTTACCAGAAAGGACAAAAATTTCCTTCTTTGAGAGACCCACCTTCCTTAAATAGGTGTTATCTCTCTTCTACATATCCAATCCTTGGGTGACAAGTGTCTCTTATTTTTATTTATTGACTTAGAGCCAACCACCTTTATTACCAACCCATTTCTACATTGAATGAAGTTCTTTCCATGTCCATAATGGTGCATCATTGCTTTGTATATTTCCACTATTACTTCTAAATATTCCTAATTTTCACTCTAATTTATGCAAGGGATAATTAATAAATGCATCTAAACTATGAAATAGGAATTCAAGACATTAATCTACTTCATTCACATGCATTAAAGATGACAAGCTACTAGGTGTTCCACCAAACTAAATATGGATTAAAATATTATTTAAACCTACAAAGGCTTAAGAGAGGGATAAATGGTATTCAAGGCACCCAACTAGGATCATTTAAGGCTTAATAAATTTTATGGGTTTGAGATAGGGTCACACATGATTTGAAAATTCCTAGTTTTGTCCATGTTCCTTCATTGGCAAAGACATGTTCATGCACACTCCTTGCACCCATGAAATTATTTTTTACCAGTAGCTAAGGATTTCAACATTAACATGCTATATAATTAAATTAAATCAAACATAATCAACATATCTAGGGTTTGAAAATATCATGCAGTGAGATCAATATGTCATATAATACATGAATGGACATAATTGCATCATATAATAATAATTCAAACATTGCTAAATCATTACTTCATAATGTTCATGATATACCCACCCTTAAAATAAGTATCACCATGGAATAATAACCATCATATTAGCATAATCACATTATCTAGTAAGTAACATATCAAATTTTAATAGAGGGTCTTTGTCACAGACTTAAGAGTTTTTACCAGGGTGGGTCTTTACTAACACCTAAGCATGTCTTAGTAGATCATGATTAGCATGATAGTATAGAGTCAAATAAGGGTATCCATGATCCAATAATCATAATGCATCTAAATATAAACACTTTTTCATTCCCCTTATAGGGGTCTTAGTCTTATTGGTTAATCATATGTCAATTATCAATTAAAGTCACATGTTTCCCTTGAGGCACATTACAATGTCTCCCCTTAACGAGAATCATCCATGATTTAAGACTATATTTATTACTAATTAAGGATTTAAAAACTACTTATTGGAGTTGACACCAAGTGAATAGCTCATCCTAGTTATATATCTTACTACTAGTAAAATCAAAACCCATTATTTTGTTATCATAACTTGGTATGTGTGTGTCCCAATCTGTTGAAAGATATATTTAGCCCTAAATTTTATAATATAGGTATATCCTTCCTTTTCATTATTAAGGTTAATAATATATAAATGATAATGGATAAGGGTGATAATCAGATCTACAAGAGGTCAATTGGGTGTTAAACTCATATATAAACATATACTAATTTATTTTATGTTAAGTATAGGTTAAATATATAAATTAAAAATAAGTAAGTAATATACTTCACTGATTTTGATGTTAACATAGTGTTGGACTAGAATAGGTAGTAAATAGGATTTAATATGTTTCTAGAATAATTCTTATATTCTAGATCTAAGTTTCTAGTGTTCTAGACATTAACATTAGCTTGGGATGGTTATGTCAATGTTACTATCTAAGTTAGACGTAAGTATACTATTACAAATAATTGATAAAAATGGATACAAACACATGGATGCTTTTGGGTTTGACTTCTCCTTTACTCATGTGCATTTAGATCTAGTCATGGATTGTCGCTCTTCACAAATTTGTAAAACCCTTGTTCATAATCTTTGTAGTGAGCTTAGGGGGAAATGGGATAGTGGGTATATGGGGTCAAGCTAAAAATAAATACCCTACTATTAATGGATGTTACCTACATATCCAATACTCTAGAATATGTCCCCATACTCATTTATTTCTCCCCTATGTGTTGGATTGTGTGTGAATCATGCAATATTGTGCAAATAAAGTATAACAATGACTTATCTTATGAATTAGAAAATTTGGCTCTTAGGATAATCCTTTAGTAATTAAAATGTGTAGATGTGTTATACCTATGATTGGTATGGAAATAGTGAAGCTTTGTTTAATTAAATTCTTGATAGAGTGATTTTTATAAGTTGCCTTAGTCTCTTTGGTCTTTTACTAGTTTTACTAGCTGAAAAATGAATGAGGGTTGATCTTATATTTATATCAATCCCCTTAGAGTAATAGATCACATTAAATAACTTAGGCCAAACATTAGGATATGTTTCATTTGTAAATCAGATGACTTTAGGCTATTGGACACTTGCATCAGGGTAGGATACTAATGTTAATGTTGGTGTTTATCCTAGATAGTAACCAAGGGACAGGAAGGTAGGTACAAGGTCAAAACTTGTAAATATGGAAGATAAGTATATTTTAGGTACTCTGGGAAAGATAGACGGCCTGAGTCATCAACATAACATTATTTAGCCTAAGATATATATACCAAGGGGTGCAAGGTAGAATAGATGTAAGACTTACAGAAGAGGGAAAAGTCCAAAACTTAAAGGAATAATTGAAGTTTGAGTTTTCCAAGGGTACAATAATGAGGCATTACGTAATCCATAAATATCATCTACATTTTCCCCATTTAATATAATTATGAAATTACTAGTTTAAAGTAAAGGAATGCATACTTGGGTGTGTATAACAAACCTTGTATTTACGTGTGCCTAACTTGAGAGATTTGTTGGTGACTGACCTATAACAAAGAACATATTACAATATATAATCATTTCATATAATATTAGTTGAAATTACTTGAAATAGATTAAAATTAAAAGATCAAGGTTTAGGATTACACCTATGTGTTGATGTAACCACCTTTCCTATTGTCAATTTATTCTAAAAAATATGTATTTTTGTAAGGCTTTGAAACTAAGTTTAGGTCAAATATAGATAAAAATTTAAAGTACATATATCCAAGGATATATATATATATATATATATATATATATATATATATATATATATATATAGAGAGAGAGAGAGAGAGAGAGAGAGAGAGAGAGAGAGAGATTCAAATGCACATGCCCTCAACCTTGGAGAAAAAGTGAGTTGCCTCTTGGCAATTGAGTAGATAAACTATGAAACCCAATAATGCTTATAACTTGGTGAGGCTGGATGATACAATCAATTCCAATTTCAAAAAAATTCAAGATTGAGTGATTTAATCACCTCTACCATACCAAAATTGAACCAATTACTTCATTAAATTGACTTAATAAAGCCTATAAAATTCTATGGGGTGTCACTATAAAAAAGTTCAAGATTTGGTAATAGTCCAAAAAAGAGTTTTTGAATTTGAAAATAATTTGGATTTTACAATATTAGGTGCACATTGCATATCATATGTACCTTAGATATGTCTCATGAAGAAACTGTGTATAATAATGATGCCAATGTATATAATTTTCTCACAAATATGAATCTGAATCATAGAGCTGTGTGATTTATCCAATTGGGAAAACTATGTAAGTGTAGATAACATGCTTCCAAAGCATTATCACACTATACATGGATAAATCTAAAAATTGGCATGAGTAGCAATGTGGAGAACATGTTTCCAAAAAATTCTTGCACTATAATCCAAAGATATTGAATATTGAATAGGTGTGGATAACATGCTTCTAAAACATGCCTCCATTTAATCTAAGAATTATGAATGTGTTTAATCCATGCCCATATGACATGTGCTCATTAAATATTAAAATTGATATAAGTACCATATACTGAATGAGTGTGGAGAACATGTTTCGCAAGTGTGCCCCACTAAATTTTGAAACTATGATTGTGTAGATTGCATGACCATATGACATGCCACCAGTGAGTCTAAAAATTATGCCAAATGTGGAAAACATGCCTCTATGACATGATCCCACTAATATGAAACCCCCCCTCTACCCCTTACCCCAACCCCCCTGCTTTTAGGTGAAGGAAAAATAGGAACTGGTAATTATCTCACATCAAAAGGATAAGATACTATATAATATGCAAACATAACCATGTATAATATAGAATGAATATGTGTGTGTGTGTGTGTGTGTGTGTGTGTGTGTGTGTGTGTGTGTGTGTGTGTATTATTAAAGTTCATAGAACTAATTTGATCACACGAAGGCCTAATATGCATAATAAGGATCATGGAAACATCTATATAGTAACATTAAAATCTCAATAAAAAAATAAATCACACATACAAGAGCACTCAAAATCAAGTCAAAAGGCAATAATCCAAGGAGACCTTAAACAAGGGGCACACTAAAATGTGGCACAATCGAAGGGGCATGACTTAATACAATTTCCACAAAAGTAAGTATGACATATTCAAATGTATATACAACAAATAATGACATATGAACCTGTCAATGAAATCATACATAAGCACAAGTTCCATATGTAAAGAGTCATATTAAAATTCTTTAACAAGAAATATAATATCAATTTAAGACACTCAAGGTAGTGCATAAAGTAAAGCATAATAAACTAACATAAACATGTCATAGTAGTTATTGGATAAAGAGTGATAGAAAAAAAATGACAAGTGTATATCATATCAAGTACCCTATGTAAGATATAATCATGGATAAAGGTATGTGTAAGTACATATGTAAGCTCAAACATGATAGTAGAGAGTGAACATAAAATCATATAACCTATGTGTGTCATGATCAAATAAGTGGATACCCTTAATGTCTACATGACATGGGTAGAGGGAGATCCAAACATCATAAATAGGAGTAGATCATGTATTTATATATGCCTATATCACACTCAATTAGAAGTATGACACACATATGTGTATGTAAGAGTTACTGAGTATGCCATCCATCAACATAAAACTAACACATAGATGCCAAGGAGATAATATAAAATGTAGGTTTTGAAAGTGTTTTTGGATTTTTGAATGTTTTTTATTTTTTTGGTATTTTAGAATGTTTGAAAATGAAATAATCATCCTATGATGCCATCTAATGGATTGTCATATATATCTCCCCACTATGAACCTAGTGTAATAATCTTGTGATGCTTCTGAGGAGTATGTGTAGGTTCAATATTTTTCATAGTAGTATCGATGATGCTTTACATATGTAAAATATGACTTAATGGTCATGAAGTAATAGGAGTAGGGGTTCATGGAACTCATTATTGAGTTATTTTTTACTTCTTTGGGATAACATTAATAGGAACATGGGATAGCCAAATTTTCCACCAATATATGAATACTCTAAATTAATTAAGTGTAAACCCAAAAATTAAATAACAAGTGTAGGTATAAGTTTTATGCCCCCCTTTATCTCTCAAGCATTGGTATGTGGAACAAACTTATAGTGATGAGCACTTAGGATTTGGAAATAAATTATGTGGTAATTGGGGTTGACTAAAATATATAAGTTTTAAATGTGCTAAATAATCCCAAGTATTCCTAACATAAGGTCACAATCATGTCAATTGTGTTCATACTAGCTAACTTACTATGCAAGTATTTATTCCTCTACATAGCCACACTATCCATGTATTATTTAGTAGAGTTTAATGCTTGGAAAACATAGGTTTTCATTAAGATCGAAGAGGCTAGCTATTCATCCCCTTGTTAATCCCGATACCATGTGCCCAATTTATATACCCCACCATGGAGTGGGGTTGGTATGATGCTGGGAGATGAAAACCCAAGTCAATGCACCCATAGAGAACTTATGAGGGAGAAAAAATCTCTTGAACACAAGATAAATGAAAAAAAATAAAATAAAAATACTTTAGAGGTCATTTATGGGTCACCCAAGTCACTTGAATCTTGGGGTGATCATACATGACATTATTTTTGACAAGACCAAATAAACAAGGAAATAAACTAAGCACTTTTGGTCACCTAGGTTCCTTAAAGGGTATGGGGAGAGAGCATACATTAAATAGTTTCTAATTTTCCACAAATAAACAAACTAAACTATGAACTTTGAAATTATCTAATTATAATTAAAAACATAAATTGAAAAAACCCTTATTATATCTATCTAAAATGTGTGTTCTTTTTAATAGCACTGACTCGAATGTGATTGAAAATTTTGGCCCCTTTGGCTTGTTTTATTTTGTAAAAAACTTTGAAAATGCCATAAGATGAGTGTGATTACATTGATTTTAAGTACTAAACAAAAGTGTATGTGAGTTTTTTAAGTGTCTAAGACTCTCTATCTCCACCTTAGTTCCTAAAAAAATGTTAGGAGGTTTACTTGTCTCTAGGCCAAAAAGCAAATGAGAAAATAACATTTCATTTTGAGCTCTTGGGTTTTTATAAAACACATAGTAAAGCTACCATTTTCATGAAGCCATTATTTTCATTCAAGTATAGACATAGACAAAGAACACTTTTGGTAAATCTATTGTTAAACAGGGTAAAGTCACTTGTTATATAAGGTGAAGCAAATGAATACATTATAAAAATAGGCAAAGTCATTGAAACCTAATGTGATTTTACTTAGCAAAGCCATCATTTATCAGGGTCGAAGCAATCAAATTAGTAGATAAAATATACCATTTAACAAGTCAAATCCATCATTTCCAATCCACCTTTTTTCATTAATAAATATCACAAACAAAACACAAGACTACGAAATTTTTTGTTACACAAGGCAAAGATGTCAATTACATAAAAACAAAATGACATTAATTTCAAGGCTAAAACTCTAAACTTGACAAATTGAATGCTTTTTTTAGAAATACTAAGAGTTTAAATTTTTTTTCCTTGGCCATAGGGTTTGCATGGTCCCACCAAGAATTTTATTATGTAGCTCATGTGTTTGAAGAGTACACATAATGTAGATTAGTCCCTTGTTAGTCCAAATGACAAAAATCAAACATAACAATACACTAGGAATAAACACTCTTTCCTAATAACTAGGGAGATCATAACATAGTAAAAAATACCATAAATAGAGATAAAAATAGAATACATAATTTAACTCCTTTATTGAATTTGATGCTTACTTATTGGCATAAGAATATTCATGATTAGACAATGACAATTAGAGTCTTTTAACAATTCTTCTCCATGATGTTAGCACCTCTTCAATTGTCACATGTGGATTGGTATGAATATTGACATAAAATGAGCATTATAACACTTCTCTCAATGGTTTATTGAAGGTATTCCAACAAAATAACCTTACACATAAAATCTTGTTGGCATATGGTGTGGGAACTTGTACTTATATCTCTAAGAACTGACTCTAACCTTATAGAGGTTATGTTAAATTCTAACTTTGGTTGAGTAAAAAATAACCTAGGTTGAGTTATGCTAATTCTAGGTTGGGTCAAAGAACTAATGAAATATTGACACCTCAGTTTTAGATATTTGTGAGGTTGTGAGTCATTAATTGGAATATTTAGGAATTAATAAATCACTTGATTAGTTCCTTTAACATTTGATTTCATATTTTACTAAAAATTCCTTTTTTGATAAATGAAATCCACTAATTTGATTTGGAATTTTTGTTTAGTCAAGTTAATTAAGATTTGTAATGTTATTAATCTTGCTTAGGTTTTTTTGGCTTTTGGAAACTATTTTAAATGTTTTTAATTAATAACTTAATGGGCTAAAAATATCAAATTACAAGGTTATAATTTGACTAGGGTTCAAAATGAACTAGGTTATTGGTGCAAAATAGGGCAATACACCAAATAAGAATGCCTCGTCACATTTATGAGCAATTAAATCCCTTACATAGATTAATTTAGAGATTTCAAGTGAATTCTAGGCTTAGATTACATCATTTTCTAGAAATTGAATTGAATCTTAGTTTAGGAACAAAAGTGGCCAAAAATAAGTGTCTATAGTTGTGGTATGTAAGGATAACAAGGATAAGTCAGTTATAAGCTACACAAATTCTCTATGCATCTTAACAACTTCTCCACAAGATAAGATCTATATCTCTAAGTGTAGTATTGGAACCCTAAGCAATGTTACTCAATTAGGATGGTGGAAAATTAGATGCACAATATAATGTTCTTATTCTTTTCTTCCACTCTAACATATGGAAACACGAATATGTATATGTAGTTGAATCTAGCCTTGAATATTTTAAAATCTTAGCTGACATGGTTGGTCCAATTTGACCTTATATTATTAGTTGATAAAAGCATGTAAGGTCCCAGACTAAGTCAGCCGAGGCCAATGAAGAACCCTTACATGCTAATATTAATTTGAATAAAAGGTCAACCAAGGATGACATTATTCAATGTAATCACCTAAAAGCGGTAATTGGATGTTAAGAGTGTTGTTTGAGTTACCTTATTCCTAGCTTAGCCTTAGACCTATCTTAGATCCTTAAACACACTTTTTTAGTCATTGTGTAGACCATAGTCACATAAAATTATATAAACCATAGTCCCATAATTGTCTTCTTATATCCTAACCAAACTTGCTTAGCAAGTTTCCAAGTGGATATTAGCACCACATTTCAGACACTATAGCCATATAGTGATAGTGTCCCCAATTGGGAACTACTATTCTTAGCCCTAGCTCTTCCCAACAGATAATTTTTCAAATGTGTGACCCTTATATGGTCAGAATAATCACATTTTATTATCCACACAAGCTATATATCTCCATAAATACAAGTCTAATTGATCTCTATTCACTAGATGGAAAATAAATGTAAAATCACATTCAAACCAAAGACAAGTTGAGTAAAACTAAGGTATTTGATCCCTATTTTACCCTAATTATACATATTACCATCTATGGTATCCTTAATCCTAGTTTTAAAATATTATAAAGCTCAAACACAATCAAGGCATCCAAGTCATTCTCATCATATCATTCACTTGCATTTGCATCAAGTACTAGGTGGGAAAAATACATTGGGCTTGATCCCTCTTCAAAATATTGGTATGTAGGAAACTCTCTTCATAGTGGGATGTGATGATGTCCATATTATCCTACTAATGAACACATAATTATTTATCATGACATACTTTCAAGGAGGACTAGGGTTTTCACACTAAATCAGGTTTTCTAGGCACAACATAGAGCTCCAAGTTTTATGTGCATAGGAATAAGACCTAAAAACACAGGTGTAAGTTCTCCAAAAAAATAATAAAAATACCACAAAGGGGAAATTAAAACCATATTAAGGCACTACATAGTATTATGGTGCTAATTTCCATATGGGATGCTATTATCTAGTGAGTAGATAAACACCATAATCCTATTGACGACACTCAGAACTATCCAAAACTCAACTTTCAGAACATAGATCATCCATGACAGTCACTTTTAAGATAAGACTATATTTATGCCTAGTTATTGCTAATTTTATAAATTTAAATAAGGTCAAATTCTATAACAAATTAGTACTTGATTATTGAAATTTATTTAACTGATTTAGACTTTTCAACCCTTTAATCTAAGCATAGGTTTTATATAGTTAAACCTAAAAAGGTTAAATCATTTGGTGAACCATCTTACTTAGAATATTTATTTAGACCCTAGATTTCATTAATACAAATTTTTGTATAATATTTTAGGGTTTCTTACTTTTTATTTTCTAATTTTATTTAGACAACCTAGCTAGTTACAATCAATTTCTAGGTTAGGGTTTAATTTAATTTACATATAATTTAAATTGGTGTAAAGAAATTGTAGATTAAAAAAACCTAACCCTAGATGATCTTAGGGTTTGTATCCTTTTTAATCCTATTTTCATTCACTTCTATTAATTTTTTATAATTCATATATTCTATTTTAGTATCTCTATTTTAACTTGTTTACTATATGCCATCAAAAAACTATATATCTCTTCCATTAAGAAAAAGTGTTAGACTATGTGGTAATCCTATAGAGCATATTAAGATTCCTACTATCTGAACCTATAACAAGGGTAAGGAACCTATTAAAACTCTATCTATGAATATTTTATACCCTAATTATATGTATTTCAATGACAATGCATCCAAATATGAACAATATAACCAAGAACAATATGAAGTCCACATTAAGAATCAAGATACACTACCTCCACTTAATGATAATGACATAATTATGAACAAAGATGAGGTATTACAAGGCTTTAAATATAGAATTTTGAAACAACCCCTTGATCATACATAGATTTTAAATTTCATATTAGAAATCAATAATAAGATAAACAATGGTCAATGTTCAAACCCTCCAGTTAATAATGTTGTTACACCTCTAGTGGGGTCAACTCAACCAACTCAGATTTCACAACCCAATATTTTTTTTCAACCATCAATGATAGTTACAAAATTTATGGCTATTCCCAAAACCATATATGTAAAATACATTATGAATGAGATTATTACTCTATATTCTAAGGTGTTACATCTCAAGAATGGAGTAGCTAGGCCATCACATGCCTTAGATTCCAACATTACCTTACATACACCATTAATATATCACATAGTAGAAAATAAATTGCCATACAATTTTTTGCCACCCAATATTATGTTATATGATGGAAAGGGTGAGCTATATAATCACCATATATCCTTTTACATAACATGCTTAGACTATGTGTCCAATAATTATCTTTTTATGAATCTATTTCCATGCAGTCTCAAGGATTATGTCCTATAGTGATTATATGATTTTCCAAATCAATCTATCATGACATTAAATCCTTTAGACAACATGTTCATATCACACTTATCTATCAACATCATTGATAAGATATCATATTTACAAGTGGTATATTTAAAGCAAAATTCAAATGAGCATATTGTCTATTATGTCTTACAATATAAGACAATAATATCCAAATTGAATAGACCCATGGAAAATAGAGAGCATCAAGATATATTTAAATATATTATATTACCAACACTACATGAAGCTATCTTATTCAATAATTTTAACACATTTACTTATATGTGCCACATAGTCAAGGAAAGAGAGGTTAAACTCTTAGAAATGGGCAAAATAAAGTACACAAATGGATTAGAATCAACTATTAAGAGCTCAAAAAAACCTCCATATAATTTAAGAGACAAAAAAAAAGTTATCAAAAGGCCATATTCAATGCATCTTCTAAGCCTTCTACCATATTGGTCTTATCTTCTCCTTAGCAAAGAGTCTTCACTAATCTTCTAGAGTCACCAACACGGGTTTTTAAAAAACTATTATAATGCAATGTCATATATCTCCATCCCATTAAAGAGGTTGATACACCATAACCTATTATGAAGAGATATTATTAAAATTCATTATGTGAGTATCACATGGCACTAGGCCACATGATAAATAGATGCATTAGACAATAACACAAGATAGAATATCTCATTGAGGATAACATTATTGATGTGGGCACACCCAAAAAGGCACCAAAAAAAAAATAGAGGAAAAGGCACTAAATATATTTTCAAATACTTTCTAAAATCATATATCTAATGAGGTATGGGAACATTAGGTGTTCACTATACATACCCGGTGCATCCACCACTAGATTCCTATTACATAGTTATAGAGGATACACATCCACTGCATAAAATTATTGGCATGTATCACACTACAGTTACACCTAGACCACCTATCACATTTTTAAATTAGTATATTTTGGATGATGACACATTTTTAAATTCACTCTTTATACAAGCATATATAGGCCATCTTCCTATTCATAGTGTTATGATTAACAATGGGTCAAAGATAAGCATATGCACCATGACACTCTTATATCACTTGGGCTACACAAAGTGGGATATATTCCCCACAAATACAGTCATTAGTTATTTTTTGGACACATTCAAAGTTATATTAGGGATATTATGCTTCCATTATAGGTTGGACTAGCACACATAACCACTCAATTCTTAGTAGTACCTAGTCTAGGTGTATTCAATATATTATTGGGTAGGTCATGGTTACAATAGCTCCAAGCCATCCCATCTACAATAAACTAATGCTTAAAGTATATACATTTTATTCAAGTGGTTAAGATTGAGGGTGTCCCATATGAGTATCATTTACCCATCCCATAGGAAATTCCAACATAGTTTCCATCTATAGTTCTAGCACACACACTAGTTATAATTTTAGCACCCCTACTAGATATTTCAAGGTTATGAGTTATAGTATAGAGTAAAAATCCTATGCATACATAATAGTGTTTAGTAGAGTCAATGGTGTAGGTTAGTTCTACTGCTATGGTATCTACATGTACATATGCACTCCCTTAGAGATAATTACTAGAGAAACCCTTGCATTAGAGATACGTCACAAATTCTAAAGGACAGTCCTCTCCTCAATTTATGCTAAGATAAATTATATTTTGTTCTAAGGGTTATCAACATAGATCACCTACATCACTTATAAATTTTACTTCTACTATATGGGTCCCTAAGACCCCTAAAGTTCATAGTGCATCACAGTTAGTGCCACAATATCATAGAATCACTACATAAGTAGCTTCAAACTGAGACTATAAAACACATTAGATCATAGGCTCATATTTTCCCTTTCAAACCTCATACACAATCATAGTTCCTCTCTTTAACAAAGGTCACATTGATAGTGAGTCTCTTATGAGACTCATTGGTTAGTATGGTTCCTACCCTTCTATGTACTTCTCTCTCTTGCTCCTTGTATATAGTTTATTTTCATTTTCTTGTAGATATATTATACTCATAAAACAAAAAAACAATATAACATGTCAAAATACAAAAAATATTTAAATATTTCAAAAACACAAAATTTATAGATTGTATAAATTAATATCTTTACATTTCTATTGCTTGCCATATATTGCATATTTCTAGCTATCATAGTATAGTCAGTTCTATCATACACATATGCTTCACTTGTTCTTGTTGAGTTTTTGTAGATTTTAGACATGACTCTAGTCCACTACACTGATCCAAACCAACTATCATCTACCCTTTGGGGGTATTTACGCTGATCCAGGTTTATAGATTTGATATATCTATGAACTTAGGGACATCTCATACAAAGTTGATACTACCACATTTTATCTTTACATACTATATATTCCAATTTACAAATTGATTTAACTTGATATTGATCATTTCTCCTCATTTCTAATATTTTTTATTGACTATCACTAGTTAGACTTAGTATATATTCATCCTTGCAACTACATAGATTTGTATTGCATAGTTATACATGATTTCATTTATAGTTTTTCTATATTAGACTTGATTGTGTTCCTATGCTTCTTCCATCTTCAAGGGCATTTGAATGTCATTTTTATTTGGCCCTATACCACTTTTCTATTTGTATGCCTTGGACATGTGACCATGTCCCTTATGTGTGATTTCATGCTTCTATATGTGGATATTTTAACATGACTTTCTATGTGGCTCTATGCCAATTTCTTGTTGATTATGTATGTGGACATTTGGCCATGTCATTATATGTCTTAGTTCTCAGATTTAGTGACACATGCCCATGTCCCTTGTATTATGGCCCCTTGGCCTACCTTTTATGTGTCTCATGTGTTTGTATGTATGGTTATTTGTATTCTTATACACTATGACAATTATATTTTATTATTACACACACACTAATTCTTGATTTAATGAGAGACCTCATGCATATACCCTTCTTACTTGGTAGTTGTGATGGACATCATGCCCCATCCCCCTAGGTAGTTACTCATATTTGTTTTTATACATTGATTACATCTATCTTGACACCCTTGTGAAATGTTAGATTATAACATACATCTTATTTTACCTATTTATGTTCATATTTATTTAAATTATGATGTTATGTTTGTAAATTTTATTGGAATATCATACACATGCTAAAACTAACACATTTTACAGAGCTACTTCTTTAAAGGTTAGTTCTTACATAGATTTCAAAAATACACTTAAAAGATGTGGAATGCATAGGGGTTTATCATATATATTAGGATATTACATTACTATTCACAAATACATCTCATTACATATGCTAAATTTTAGACATCAGACACAAGGCATACACAAAATAAAATAGTCTTAGACGTCAGTTAAGATCACTGATAAATTAGACCAAGAAGACATTAGTGCCCAAATTAGGACACTACTACCACAAGGTGCTACTATTGAATATAGGGTGAAACTATCCAATAGCCCCAAATTCAAGATAGTCTAGATTATTCAGACTAGTACACCAAGTATAGTATAAATTTAGACATACATGGTCATGGGTTTGAAAGTTATATTTAGATTTTGCTCATATACATTAATTTTAGCTCATATTCATACCAATTTCTCAGATTTAGAGGCACTATGCATGGCATGATCAATCCCACATTAATTTTAGTTACACATATTAATATATTACATACTTATTTTAAATTTAGTATACTCAGTTACCAGATTATGGGCATGTGCATGACACATAGTTTCCATATATTAAACTACACATGGGTTGATTATATGGAATGTAAAAATCCATGCAATTATATACAATATATACACTTTCAATAACATTATATGTTTTCACCATATTCATGCCTTAATCCATCTACAATAGTTGGAAATATTGAGTGGCCCAGAGTTTCTTAATATATCCAAGTGGCCATAGAACTGGCAAACACATTTATATACTTTTATCACTTTATATAGTTTAGTTACATATGCATATATTAAACAAGATTGGATAATGATGGAGTCATATCCTTATTTATTTATTGATCTACCCACATGAGAGGGTTAGACACACTTAAATTCTTATCCAAGTTATTCACAAAGTTCAAGATCCACAGAGCAAGGGTAGTTAACGATGGAGTCAAAAGTTCTTGAGCCACCCATATGAAGATTGGTCAAGACATTAGTTCAATACAAGATATTCAATGATAGTATCACTATGTAAACTCACACACATAGGTTTTCACAAGGTTCATGCATTGGTTAACATACCCAACGAGGTGTATTCTTTCCTTTCCTCTTTATTTACTCAGCGTTACTCAATTACATTATTTAATTATAGTATTTTTATTTTGATTATCTCTTAAGGTCTGATTTTCACATGTTTCACTAGAATAAATTTTCTTTGGATCATGATTTACATACATAGACCTAGATTCACATACTCAGATTCAATTATGTGGGCATCGCCTCTAAGCTAAGTCCACATGCTTATTTTATCTTTATACTACTCATTTTGCTTTATTTCATTACTAGCATAAGGAGGGGGATGTAATCACATCAAATTGGTAATTGTATGTTAAGAGTGTTTTATGAGTTACCCTATTCCTATATTATCCCTACACCTATCCTAGATCTATAGACATATTATTCTAGTCATTATGTAGACCACAGTCATGTACAATTAGCTAAAACATAGTCATAAAACTATCTCCTCAGATCCCAACCCGAATTGCTCAAAAATATAACAAGTGTAAATTAGAGAAACATATGGGACACTAAATCCACTATTGGAAAAAAAATTATTAAGAGGGGGGGTGAATCAGTCTTCAATACTTTAAACAATCTTACTCAAGCAATCTTATATCATTTAGATAAGCATTGATCTATAAGAACATGAAACACATGAAAAAAATATGTATGTGGGAAACCCTCAAGGGGAATAAAACCATCTAAAATTCATCTTAGACAACCTATCTTATAATACCATGAATCAAAAATTAGTTGAACAATAACCCAACAAGGAGTACCAACTTGAATTTAGTAAGAACCAACTTGCTAGGAAGCTATAACCCCCTTGATGATCAAGCACCCACTAAATTAAAAATATAAAATTTTTCACCTTATTAATTTTCCCCTTGAACAACTAATTTTGATCTTCTTTTGCTCTATCACACTTAGATCTGCCTTTCACACAAGCTAAAATTGTCCTTTGCCTTCTTTACTCAATTAACCCTTCTATGGATTGAAACTATCGTGAAAGCATTCATAAAACCCTATATATGTCTTAAAATTATTATTATAATTTATTTTATATTTTTCACCACTTGTTTAATCTCTCAAAATCCTTTTATTATTTGCTTCACATATACACATACTTAAACTAACCCAATTAGGCCTAAAAATGACTAGTATATATACAAGACATTTCTAATCCATATCCTTATAGGTCATCCATGGATTTGATATTATAAAAATTCATATACATGAATAAAACATGATTTGAGTCCCTTTAGATCCGAATTTTTTCAAATATATCTTATCTCTCCTTTAGGTCTCATGGAAACCTAATCTTGTTAGGCCTAATTAACATGCGTTACCCTTTTATCCTTTTAAAGAACATTCAAAAAAATTACATGGAAGAAGCATATAATATGTCATCCCAATATAAATATTTTAATATCATATATGATCTATGACACTTTTAAAACCAAATAACTACTTGGAGAACATTATTAGACTAGTTTATATTAGCCCTATGTAAACCCATAAGTTTGTCTAAAATAATTGAAGAATAAACACAAGTTTCCCAAAAAAACCATGGAAAAAAAACATGTATAGAGAATAATCATGACCTCATATTCACCATAATGTGAATTTTACCTCACAACTCAAGGAAAAAATGCTCAAACCATTCTTTGAAATAATTCACTCAGAACTGCAGTTAATCTTAGAACACAGTCATGGAACCTTAAACTTTTGACACCTATAAGATCATTATTAAGGTATTAAAATGAATTATTATGATCTTAAATCATAATAAAATCAACTAAAATCAAAATTATCACAATCATAAATGACAACTATTAGTCTTACAAACCATTCTATTGACCTGTTCTCTTACAGACTTAACTCAGGCAGACAAGCCCTTTTGGATTCTATGTTCCAATCCTCTTATACCAACTTCCAAAATTTTTAAAATCATGGATAGGAAAATAATGTCTTAAAAAACATCAATACATTCATTCAAATCTTTATATAAGGTCATAACACTTCCAAATCATCACTCCCAATTTCTTACTCAATCATGTTAAAATACTTTCAAACAAGTGAGAATAACTTTCAACTCTTGTCTAGACACTTTTGGAGATACTTGATGCATGTGTATGATCCTATGAGATAATTATATAAATTATATATATAAATATACCATATTAAACTAAAAATATTGGTCTTGTAGACCAATCTCACACCCTCACACCTTCACTATCTCATCTACACTAGACAAGTCAACTTATATGTAACATTATTAACATATCTACTGACCTCCAAATAATATAATAAATATGAACGTGTAATATAGGTATTTAAAAACAAACCAATGAAATTAGATCCATAAAAACACATCCCTAATCTCATTCCCACTTTTATCTATTTTTCTCATTATCTTTTTCACTAGGCCTTTTTAGTGATAGGTCAACTTCCACGACTAGTTTAGCATATTTGAGGTCTAAAACCTAATCAAAACTCACCATGGGAATAAGGTATAAGTATAAATATTTAACTTCCATCCACTTAACAATTTTGACTTGGTCAACTCTACCTATTATAGCAAATTTATGAGAAACATAGATTTTCATGTAGGGTCCACTCCCTCACCTAATAGACCAATGCCACATAGAGGAACTTGGAAGAGTATTATACATGATACAATCATTAAACTAGGTCATCCAATCCATTCTAAGCCATTTATATCAATATCTTCCATATCAGGCCACTTTTAGGGGTTTAGAGAGGGTTAAGACCATCTTATAATGTTAATAATCATTAATAATGTTTAGGCCCTTAATCCTAAAACCAATTCTTGGAAATTTTAATAAGGGCATGTTAGCCAATTTTCACCCCTATGAAAATTGGATAAATACAGTGTCCTTTTTCACATTTGTTCCATGCTAATAATGTACACCATTTTTTTCTCTTTAGAAACTTTGCTCAATCTTTTGGCCAAATCCCTTTTTCTGTCAACAAAGTTCTTCAGCTTCTTCTTCAATATTTTTTTCAGTTTCCTTCATCTTCTTCTCCTTCTTTTTCTTCTTCTCCTTCCTTCATCTTCTTTTTTCTTTCCTTTTCCTCTTTTCTTTCATCTTGCTTCTTTAATTCAAAAGTTCCCTTTAGAAAAATCTAAAGGGTCACTTTTCTTCCAAGTGCCCTTTATATTTTTTTTGAAGGACACTTTACCTTCAAAATTTCCCTTCAATTTTTTTTTGAAAGGATGCTTTGTCTCAAAGTGCCCTTAAAAAATAATCCAAAGGGTCACTTTTCTTCCAAGTTCCCTTCAGATATTTTTTGAAGGACACTTTCATTCCCAAAGTGGCCTTCAAGATTTCCCAAAGGGTCACTTTCCTTCCCAAAGTGCCCTTTGAGATTTCTTGAAGGGTCACTTTCCTTCCTAAAGTGCCCTTCAAGATTTCCTAAAGGGTCACTTTCCTTCCCAAAGTGCCCTTGAGGATTTCCCAAAGGGTCACTTTCCTTCCCAAATTTCCCTTCAAGATTTTTTGAAGGGTCACTTTATTTCATAAAGTTCCCTTCAGGATTTCCTGAAGGGGAACATTCCTTTCCTAAAGTGCCCTTAAAGATTTCTTGAAGGGGAACTTTCCAAGAGCCCAAACAAAAGCCTAAAAGAATTCCTTCAGACAAATTATCTAAAGGAATTCCTTTAGGAAAAAAGCTCTAATAAATTCCTCTTTGCAATAATCTTGAAGAGATTCCCCTTTGCAAAAAACTCAAAGAATTTCCCCTTTGCAAAAATGCTGAAGAAATGTCCCTGAAGGAATTATCCCATGACATGTTGGGAAACATCAAATTCAAGACAAATATGTAGTTGTTGGGATTCAAATATCCCTTTATGGGCCAGGAGATGTCAATTTTAACATCATGAACTAGCCATTGAGAAGTAATTAGGTTTGAAAGGTCTGAAGTAATCAATCTTGAAGACTTTGAAGCAAGCTGAGCATCTCTAAAAACCAAAATGACTCTCATAGTGAAAATCAAGATTATCTAGGTTCTTTACTTATGAAATTCATAAGTAGAGTAGCTCAAAGACTCTAAATTAGGTGAGTCTACAAAACCCAAATGGCTCTATAAGAATAAATCAATATTTTCCAAGTTCTTAGCTTATAAACATTATAAGCTAAGTAGGTCAAAAAATTGAATGGGTCTATAAGTGAAAACTAGGTTTCTCTTAAGTATTTTCTTATAGTATTTATAAGTAAGGAGGTCACAAAAACCTAAATTGCATGAGAGCCCTGAATAGAAAAATGAAAAGCTACCACATGGAAAGAGAGGAATAGATAGAGAATTATCTATAGGGATCTGTTCTAAGTAGATCGATGGCACAGAATCATGATCCATTCCATTCTTTGAGATCCATCAAAAAGGGTGAGAAGTCAAAGAGAAGAGGTTAAGCATAAAGATAAATTTTCTAACAGGTGGCTCCTTGTTGAAATTATTTTGATGCTATTGATTAAATACTTAATTTTGTTAATCAACCATTGGGGAAGCATCTTTAGCGGAGGAAAGCCAAGGGAATTTGAGAAGGTGACATGGATCAATTAGAGTGCCCTAATAATCATCTTTGGAAAAGTTAGTTGTATATGAGGATGGAGACCTCTAATAGAATATATTACTTCCATTTGGCACCAAATTCCTCATCTTCTCCTCTTTAGCTATAAATAAAACCCTTGTGCAAATGTAAAATCCATCCAAAAAAGTATGGCAAAGCCCTATTGAATTATTTTGTCATTTCTTACCTTTAATCAATCAAGGATAGGTCTGTTCATTTCAAGTTTTGAATAAGTGCCTGAGTGTGTAAGAGACATAGAGTGACAAAAAGTGATGGTATCATCCTTGTATATTTTGTCCTTCACATTTTGAGCAGGAGTTTTAGTCTAATAGGTCCTGTAGAGTGCATCCAAATGTATGATATTTTTCATGTGTATAACATTTTCTAAACTATACAGGTTGTATTTTAGTTTCTTTACCTTATGTGATTTCATATGTCTCACCTCTACATTCAAAAATTTATGTTAGAAATTTTCATATCTTGACAATAGGATTTCATTCTGCTGTATCATGAAATCATGTATGACATTCATGTGGAGGATAATTTTGGTGCATCACCATTTATAGATCAAATTTACCTTATGCATTTCTAACCCTTTTCCCTTTATCAAGTTAGTTTAAATAGTGGTTAATTTATAGACACATATACAGGGAGATAGCCATTCAAACCTAGAGGTTCATTTCCACCTATAGGCACACCCACATGCCTAAAAATGTCCCAACATTGCCCAAATCTAGGAGAGAACTAAACACTCTCTTTTAGGGTGCATGATTTGGAGACAACAGTTCTAGCATGCTCGGCAGGACCCCAAATCCTAGTTATTTACATGTTAAGGTGAATGTTGGTCTTGAAAATCCTAAAGTTGTGGAAATATACTTAACCAAGCATTTGGTAACTCCACTAGGGATGTGAATCCCTAGTTCTAGACCAAATTTTACAAATCATACTACATGGTCCTCACAAGGTCATCTATGATTTCTAATCAATCCCCTTTAGTTGATGCTCTTCCTAAAGAACAACACCTTGAACAACTCCTATCCCTAAGAGATCCTTTGAAAGGAGGTTTTGGAGAGGAAGAAGAAGTTCAAGAAGAGGAAAAAGTTGAAGAAGAGGAAGAAATATGGGATCAAAGAGAAAGAAGAGAGATAGATAGACATCAACCCTTCCCAACTTTTAATACACAAAATCCCATAGACCTTCCCATATATGACCCTATTCCCCCTAATGCCACCAAAAAATCTCCCAAGTTTTAATGGTGAAGGCCCTATCACACCATCTGAACATATCAAAGATATCTCTAACTTTTTTAATTTCCATAATGTCACTAGAGCCAACATAGCCATTAGATTGCTTTCTATGTCTTTGAAAGGAAAAGCACTTGACTGGTACAAAACATTGGAAGGTGGCTTCATCACAAGCTGGGATGGTTTTGGGAAATTACTGGTAACAAGATTTGAAAATAAAAGTGACCATACTTTGCTGATTCATCAACTAAATGTTATTAAAAGAGGTCCTAATAAATCTATGGGGGACTTTAATGAGAGATTCCAAATGACATGGCATAGGCTGACACCTATCATGAGACCTCCTCCTAGCTTTGTGTTCCTCACATACCTCAAAGGTATTGGTATTGATGTGGTTGTTATGTTGAATTAAATGGGAGTTTTTACTTTGCTAGGCACATATTAGCTAGCCATTAAAGCTGAAAATAGCTTAATATAGGTTGGAAAGCTTCCTCTAAGAGTTTTCATGCCTATGATATCTCACAATAAAGTTGAAGCTCTGAGAATAGCACAAGTTTTTGGTACCAATGTAAAACTAAGATCCTTTCCCAAAAAGGTGGATAATGTTGTTGACAAGGATGAGGAAATCTAGTCATTATGAGCTCAGTGTAAACAATCATAGTTCTAGGCAAGTATTCCCCCTAGTCATCAATATTATCCTTAGTAAAGATATAGAGCTCCACCCTAGTATAATTATCAAGGAATGTGACAAGGTTATCAAAGTCATAATAGGTATCCCAATGCCTGTAATTCCAAATCCACCCCTCCCATGAAGGTAACTTCCTAGTACATGCTAATCTGGTATAAGGAGAAGATCATTTTGACCAATTGAGATAGCCTCAAGATCAATTCATGCATAATGATGGAGGATCCAACCAAGATTTGGAAATAAAAGTGGATTCCACTCCTTACATGACTTCAAATGAATTAAGTCCTAAGCAAAGAGATGTTCATGGAGAAGGGAGCAATCAAAGTGTAGGCATGATGAATTTTCAAGTCAAAGATGACTATGTGTTGAATCAAATAATGTCAATTTCAGCCAACACAAAAGTCAAAAGAGAGAACTGGGAGAATATAGAGGAGTGCATGTAACTCTAAGTGATGCCTCTCCAAGGCCACAAAGTATGAATCCTAATGTTATACCTACTGTAAGTCATGGTCCTCAACAAAACTAGAGTGTAGGTAGGATTATCAAGCCTATAGTGCAACAGGTTAAGACTCTCTCACTACCTTTAAGAATTCAAGAGAAGGTAAATATTTCCCTTTAAACATTGTCAATTCATTGAAGAACTCCAAGACAAACATATCTCTTTGGGAAGTCTTCCATATACTTAGAAAGAACTATTACAGGAACAACTTGCAAACATTCATGTAAACCTTCAAACTTCAAATCACAATGGTGTAGCCCTTACCAATGACCCAAGACATTTATTATAACCCTACACCAAGTCTGAAAATCCTCCACCCTTCTATCTCACCCTCATTATGGGAGACAAGTTGGTCCATAATTGCATTATGGATAGTGAACCATTGTCATGCCTAAAGTGGTGGCTGACAAATTGGGGTTAAAATATGAGCCACATAGCAAATTTATATTGAAAATTTATGGGACTCCAACCAAGATGGTGGGATTGATCAAAGGTATGAATGTCTTTCTGCATGACTGCCCAAGTTTTCCAATTTTGCAAGACATTGTGGTGGTAAACCTTCCCGCCCATTTTGCTATCTACTTGGCAAGGGATTTTATAGCTAAGATAGGAGGGTACCTTTCTAATAACTAATATTTTCTAGATTTTAAAAAAATTTATGGATCCAAGGTAACTATAAGTACTCAACCCTTAACAAGGTTTCATATTGAGCCATATATGGAAACAAATTCAACTCAAAATTGTCTAACCAGTAAAGAAGAGGAAGGCATCATAAATGGTGAAAAATCTTCCCCTTTTGAAGGTATTTTTTATCTTTTTCTTGAAAAATACAACACTAAAACACATTTACTTGATCCATATCCTTTCATTGAAGAGACTAATTTGGGAGTTTACTTCATTTGTGAGAAAGATGTTTCCATTCCTTTACTCACTACTGAATATTATGAGCTTGAAGAAATTTGGGAAATGTTTTTTGATGGCTCAAGAAGAAAAGTAGGTGTAGGGGATGGGATTATGTTGGTTTCTTCATCAAGGAATCAATACTACTCCTCATATATACTCCAATTCAATAGCACTTTTAATGTAGAATAATATGAAGGTCCAGTCCATAGTCTCTAATGGGCAAAGAGAAGAGGAATCAAGAATCTAAAAGTCTTTGGAGATAGTGAGTTGGCCATCCACCAAGTAAGAAGCCAAGATACAACCAAAAATCACTTGATTGAATCATACAATCATAGGGTATGGGACTTTCTTGAAGACTTTGATGCCTTCAACATACAACCCATACCAAGGGATTCCAATGAGCATGCTGACATACTGGCTACCATTAGTGCAAGGTTCGATACAACTGTTGATGTGGGACAAGATAAGGATCAATCCCATATCAAGATCATTATGAGACCCTCTATCCTAGATAATGAAGTGTCATAGTAGGTGTTTGAAAGTGATGAACACATTGCACATTTCTTGTAATATGAGGTAGGTTTCTCCTCAAGAAACCAAAGAATATTACATGATCTATATGAGGAGCAAATCATTCAGCTGAAGATGAAAAAAAAACTCAAGGGGATGATTAGATTGGAGATTTTCTTAAATGAGGATGATTATAATAAGGAGAGATTGAACATGTATATAAAGGAAGAAAATTATGAGAGGGTCTTAATTTTTAAAGACAAACTCCTAAAAATTGGTAAGATTTGTTCTTTGTATAAAAGACAAGCTCTTGTTGAAATTTTCAAAGAATTACATGATATATTTTCTTGGGAGTACAAATATTTGAAAGGGTTTGATCCAAGCCTATCTCATCACACCATTGAGCTAGAACCATGAGCTAAACTAGTTAGATAGAAGTAGAGGCCTATTAATCGTAAGATTGAAGAACTGATGAAGATGGAGTTGACCAAACTAATCAAGTCCAAGATCATATTTCCTATCAAGAACTCAAATTGGGTATTCAATCTTGTATCTATCTATAAAAATAATATATAAATCAATCTCTACATGGATTTTAGAGATCTTAATCAAGTGTCTCTTAAGGATCATTATTCACTGCCTTAAATGGAGCAAATTCTATAGGTTGTTTCTAGTTCCCAATGCTTCTCACTTCTTGATGGGTATTCAGGCTACAATCAAATATTGGTCAATAAAGAAGATAAATTATAGATAGCCTTTACTAGAAAATGGGGTACCTTTGCTTACAACAAGATGCCTTTTGGTTCAACAAACACTAGAGCCACATTTTAAAGAGCAATAGACATGGATTTCAAAGGTTTGATTAATAAATTTATGCCAGTATATCTTGATGAGATAACCATTTTTTCAAAATATTTTATTGATCACATGGTTCACCTAAGTTAGGTGTTTAAGAAATATAGGGAGTATGGAATATCCCTTAATTTGAAGAAGTGCTTATTTATTGTCTATGAAGGCAAGATTTTGGGTCATATTGTTTCAAAGGAAGGCTTGGCTATTGATCCCAAAATAATCGAGGATATTATGATATTTTCCTTGCCTTAGCATAAGAAAGGATTACAAATCTTCTTGGGAAAAATTAACTTTGTAAGGAGGTTTATTCTAGGATTTACAACTGTGGCAAAGCATATCATAGTGATGCTTAAGAAGAACCAAGTTTTTTCTTGGATGAAGGAAGGAAAGAGTAGTTTTGAGGCCATTAAGTAATAAATTATATCATCCCCCACTCTATTAAATCTGAACTAATTGAAAGGATTTATTTCTTTATACTTTTGCTAACCTAGGCATAATCTCAGTTAAGCTTATGCAAAGGAATGATGAAGAGGTCAAGAAACCAATTGATTTTTTTAGTTAAGGATTGGAGGAGTATGAGGTCAGGTATTCTTTTTTTGAGAAGAAAGCTCTAATAGTGATGAGAGGGGTGAATAAATTTAGGCACATGGTTTCCAATAATAAGATAAATTTCATGGTTTCTCATCCCAGCACCAAGGATTTTATCCTAAGCAAGGACCTCAATGAGAAGAGAGATATATGGATTACAAAGGTGATGGATTATGACATGGACATTAAAGTGATGAACTTGATAAGAGGAAGAGGATTGTGTGAAAATTTAGCATTAGATCTTCAAGATCCAAGAGAGGAAGTCTTGGCCAACCAAGTTCAACCTCAAGTAGTTAATCAAATGCAAGATCAAAGTTGGACATAAGACATCATTGGTTTTCTTCAAGATGGTGAGTGTCCCAATTTAAAGTCTCAAAGGAGATATTTGAGACTACAAGCCATTCTTTACTATCTTATAGATTTCATTATTTTTATAAAGGATGTGAATAATGTTTTGTTGAGATGTGTTGATAATGACCAATTTGACATGCTACTAGAAAGGTTCCATGATGGTGCAGATGGAGGCCATTTCTCTCCTAGAAAAATAGCTATAAAGATCATGATGGGACTATTACCAATGGGTTATAAAGTGTTCTCAATGTGCCTTCTTTATAGGAAAACCAAAGCTTGCAGCCCTTCCATTGAGACCTATCGAGGTACATCAACCTTTCATGTAATGGGGCCTCAATTTCATTGGCATGATCAATCCTCCATCAAGTTCTCGACATAAATGGATATTGACTACCACTGACTACTTTAAAATGTGGGTGGAGGCTATTTCTTTGAAGGAAGTAAGCAAAAATATTATCATAAAGTTCTATGACAACATTGTAACAGGGTTTAGAGTCCCCCAGACCATTATTTATGATAATACACTTGCCTTTATAAGTACCAAGAATTATGATTGGGCAACAAGAAATGGGGTATATTTGAGTACTTCATCCAATTATTACCCTTAAGTTAATGGATTGGCTGAGTCTAATAATAAAAACCTCATCAAAATAATTAAGAAAATGTTGGAGACCAATCAGAGGGCATAATACAACAATCTAAAGATAGCCTTATGGGCTGACAGGATTACTCCTAAGAAACTAGTTGGAAAATCTCCTTTTGTTCTTGTCTATGGGAGGGAATCTAGGTTATCCATAGATCAAGAACTCCCTACTTTAGAACTTACACAATAGTTGAAATTGCTTGAGAACACTCCAATGGAGGTATGATGATGTAGTTGTAGGAAATAAGGGGTGATGCACATAAAGCCATGTAGCATAACCACATAATCATAAAGAATCCCTTTGACAAGAGGGTAACTATGAGATTATTCCAAAAGGGTGACTTAGTTTAAAAGTGGGATGAAGATAGGGTAAAACTAGGCAGGCATACAAAGTTTGACACTCTATGGAGTGGACCCTATATCATCAACAAGTACAAGCAAAGTAATTCCTTTCAGATGGCCAAAATTAATGGAGAAGAGATACCTATCCCAATAAATGAGATACATATGAAACTTTTTTATTAGCCTTACCAACATGTCTTGTAAATAGTAGTCTAGGTATGTGTTTCCTTTTTTTTTTTTGTGTGTGTTCCCTAAGTGCTGTGTAGTACAAGTTTTTTCCTTCCTTTCATTTTTTGTGTATGTGATCATCCAATTTTTTTGTTTTGATAAGAGCTTGTTCATTTCGTTTTAGTGCCTTATGTGTGAATCCATGCCCAATAGAAAGATTAAGGAAATTGGTCTTAGGCATAGCAAACATGCCTCCCTTGTGAATCACCAAACTGTTAGCCAATTTACACCCCCTATGAAAATTGGCTAAATACAATGTCCTTATTAACTTTTGCTACATGCTAAAAATGTACACAATTTTTTTCTCTTTGGAAGCTTTGCTCAATATTTTGAACAAATCCCTTTTTATGTTAGCAAAGTTCTTTAGTTTCTTCTTCAATCTTTTGATTGGTTTCCTTCATCTTCTTCTCCTTCCTTTTCTTATTCTCCTTCCTTCATCTTATATTTTCTTTCATTTTCCTCTTCCTTCTTATTTTATTCGAAATTACACTTCAAAAAAATCCAAAGGGTCACTTTTATTCCAAGTGCCCTTTGGATTTTTTCTTAAGGACACTTTGCCTTTGAAAGTGCCCTTCAAAAAAATTCCAAAGGGACACTTTGTCTCAAAGTTCCCTTCAAAAATTATCTGAAGGGTCACTTCTCTTCCAAGTGCCCTTCAAATTTTCTTTGAAGGAAACTTTGTCTTCAAAAATTCCCTTCAAAATTTTTTTGAAGGGACACTTTATCTCAAAGTGCCCTTCAATTTTTTTCGAAGGGTCACTTTATCACTTTCCTTCCCAAAGTTCCCTTCGTAATTTCCTGAAGGGTCACTTTCCTTTCCAAAGTACCCTTCTATATTTCCTAAAGCATCACTTTCCTTCCCAAATTACCCTTCAATATTTCCTAAAAGGGCACTTTCCTTTCCAAAAGTGACCTTCAAGGTTTCCTAAAGGGGCACTTTCCAAGAGCCTGGACAAAATCCTGAAGGAATTACTTTAGGAAAAAAACTTAAAGAAATTTCCCTTTGTAAAAATCCTAAAGAAATTCCCCTTTGTAAAAATATCAAAGAATTTCCCCTTTGAAAAAAAGTAGAAGAAATGTGCCCAAAGGAATTTTCCCATGATGTGCTAGGAGACATCAAATTCAAGACAAAGAAGTAGTGGTTGGGATTCAAGTATCCTATGATGGGCCATGATACATCAATTTTAACATCATGAACTAGTAATTGAGATGCAATCAGGTTTGAAAGGTTTGAATTCATCAAAATTTAAGAGTCTGAAGCAAGTTGAGCATCTCTAAAAACCCAAATGATTCTCATAGTGAAAATTGGGATTATCTAGGTGTTTTACTTATGAACTTCATAAGTAGAGCAACTCAAAGATTCTGAAATAGGTGAGTCTAGAAAATCGGAATGGGTCTCCAAGAGAAAATCAAGATTTTCCAAGTGATTAGCTTATAAAATTTATAAGCTAATTAGGTCAGAAAACCTGAATGGGTCTACAAGTTCAAACTAGGTTTATTCTAAGGCTTTGCTTATAGTATTTATACGTAAGGAGGTCACAAAAACCTGAATTACACTACAAAGTGCAAATTGGGTTTGCAAATTTTCTTAGCTTATATGATTGATCTAATGGTTGATTGATGGTGCATAAGATCCATGAATAAACAAATGAAAAGCTACCACATGGGAAGAGAGGAATATATATATATATATATATATATATATATATATATATATATATATATATATATATATATATATATATATATATATAGGGATTCATGCCAAGTAGATCAATGACATAGAATCATTATCTGTGCCATTCTTTAAGAGCCATCAAAAAAGGCGAGAATCTAAAGAGAAGAGGTTAAGAATCAAAATAAATTTTATAATAGGTGGATCCTTATTGCAACCATTTTTGTGTAATTTCTCAAATACCTCATTCTTTTAAGCAACCATTAGGGAAGCATCTTTAGGGGAGCAAGCCAAGGGCATTCAAGAAGGTGACATGAATCAATCAGAGTGACCTAACAAGCATCTTTGGCAAAGTCAGTTATAGATGAGGATGGAGACCTCTAATATAATGGATTCCTTCCCTTTGGTTCCAAATTCCTCCTCATCTTCTCTTCTTCAACTATAAATACAACCCTTGTGCAAGTGTAAAAGCCATCCATAAAAGTATAGTGAAGCCCTACTAAATTATTTTATCATTTCCTACCTTTAATCAATCAAGCATAGGTCTATTAATTTTAAGTTATAAATAATTTCCTGAGTGTGTAAGAGACACAAAGTGACAACAAGTGATGGTTTCATCCTTTCATCTTTTGTCCTTCACATTTTGAGTAGGAGTTTTAGTCTAATAGGTCATGTAGAGTGCATCCAAATGTATGAAATTTTGCATGTGTATAACCTTTTTTGAACTATATAGTTTTTATTTTATTTTCTTTACCTTGTGTGATTTCATATGTCTTACATCTACATTCAAACATTTATGTTATAAATTTTCATATCTTGGCAATAGGATTGCATTCTACTATATCATGTAATCATGTATGACATTCATGTGAAGGATAATTTTGGTGCATCACCATTTTTAGATTATATTTTCCTTATGAATTTCTAACCCTTTTCCCTTTATCAAACTAGTTTAAATAGTGTTCATTTTATAGACACATATATAGGGAGCTATCCCTTCAAACCTAGAAGTTCATTTCCACCTATAAGCACACCCACATGTGGAAATGTCCCAACATTATCCAAATCTAGGAGAGGAATAAACACTCTCTTCTAGGGTGCATGATTTGGATACAATAGGAACCTTATCCATCTACCATGGATGTCTTAGGTTCTCATGCAGAGGTTACATGTGCTAGTGAGTACATGAAAGTTCTTCTCAAGTTGAGAATCCTTTATTCTGTGCACGCAAGAAACCTCAAAACCATATTCCATGCCTTTTATTGCATAACTTGACTCAGTCTTGGTAAAAATATTTGAACCAATATGACACACATTTTTTAATGCTTTTTTTCCATTATTTCCTTGAAAACTAAACCTCATACCCCATTTGGTCATCTTCTCTTTCTTTGCTTGCTTAAACCTTGACCTGTAAGACACATTAGGCCTTGAAGCTGACAGACTAGCCTTTGTCCATGAATTCTTCACCTCACTCACATTCCCAATCAATAATTATAATTCTCTAAAACTATTTTGTATCCTTAATAGGCTTTGACAACACCTCATGATTCCTTATTAGGTTAGGTAGAGTATAGAACTAGTTTGTTTGCATGTTACTCTTGTAGGTTCTATCCCTATAAAGTCACCTTGAAACTCTCATGAGTGATATAATTATTCATATACATGCTTAAGTTTACTCAAACATCCTCTTATTCTTTTTTTCATTCATCTTACTAAGTCACCATGCTCCTTCATGTACAATACTAGGCATCCTAAGAACCTCATACTCAAGGTCTGGTACATAAATATGTCTACCTTGTACTGAACCTTGATATCAACCTCAAAATAATCATCATATTGCCTTCAAATTATCTCTAAATATAGATATAATAGGTTCCCTTCAAATTCTCTCTTATCACTTGGTCACTTGGCTTCCTTGTCACATACCACTTCACCATGCCTCTTACCAAATGTACCTTGACATCAATGACATGTATATTGACATTGAAATCAATGAAAACACTTCTCAACAAACTCACCCTTTGTAATTTATGGAAAAACATTCCTCAAGCTACCCACTTTCAACTCCACAAATCTGGTTAATCCTCACTTCTTGGACTTTATCCCCCTTTAACGTTAATGACAAAGGGTCCTGAAAAATTATCATATGAAGCCATAATTTTTTGATACAGGAGCTCAACATACAAAATTTGAAATAATAAGGTAAAATTATCTCCCTTAATAAAATAATGCCTTCTTTAGATGAATCCTGATAACAAGACCACTTCTCAAATGCCTAACAAACTTAGTCACAAATCTAAATAACTCCCCCTCAACCCAAGCATCCATTATGATTCTACTACTTGACTAGTGTCTCCATGAACCCTAATGGAATCACCACTTCTTATAGGTATTTAAAACATTACAAGTTTAGGATATTCCTATATCTCCATGCTCTCTTCTAATTGAATGTCCTTCAATACCCTTTTAGGTTTGACTTACATTATAGATTTGATCTCTTCATCATCCAATTGATTTATGTGGTTTGATAATAGGCATTCTTAACTTGTTTTCTCATTTAAAGAATTATCTATCAAAAAAATAAGTCTAATTGAGCTTATGGAATGATAATGACTCATCTTCATTATCTTTGGTTTCTAAACATTCATTTATCTTCTCTTTGTCACTCTAAAGGCTTTAAACCTCCTTTTTTGACTTGATGATCTTATAACCTTGTTTAGACAAAATATTGAAATGTGTTCTACATCTTGACAACTGTAGAAAACTCCTTTATACATACCTTTGACTGATGTGAGTTATGACTCCTTCCATAGTCCCATGAATACTCATTCTTGGAGGGTTTTCTACATTCTCTTGCCCTATAACCAAACTCATTTTACATAAAATAGTAACCATTGAATGAATTGACATACCTTATAGCATTTATATGTTTGATAAGTCTTTTCATGTTGACTTTATTATATTAAAAAGTGACTCCTTCCATATTCCCATGAATACTAATTCTTGGAAGGTCTTCTACATTCTCTTACTCTATGATGAAACTGATTTCACACAAAATAGTAACCATTAAATGAATTAGCATACCTTATAGCATTAGTCTATTTGATAGGTATTTTCATGTTGAACTTATTTTATTCAAAATTATTCTACTTGACTTGAGCTCCTTTCTTTTTGTGTCCTTTGAAACCAAGACCTATTTTGTCAATTTTAGACTTTTAATAATTCATGATATCATCCACTGCTTCAGTGATCTTCTCAAACTTCACAAAACTCCTCATCTTGATGGATGCTTGATTAAAATCAACTTTAAAGGATTAAAATTTAGTTTCATACCTGATGCACTCTTCCTTTTTATCCTTTAGGCTTGCATTGACTATTTCCATCTATGCCTCAACTTGATTGATGATCTCATCATATTCCTTGGAAGCATTACTCAACCTTTCCTCAAACAATCCAATCTAATCCTCATAATCCTTAACAAGTGATATTAGTTTATGATTATTTTTTATTTGGAAATTCAATTCTTCTTGTGAACTAACCAATTTTACCTCAATATCTACTTCAGATTCTTCTTCATCTAATTCCATATTAACCATAATGCCTTTCCCACTTGAACAACCCTTTATATTTGATTCTATGGCCATAAACAAAGTTTTATTGTTGTCATGTTTAGGTTAATTAATTTCATCATCACTATTAGAATCACTTGAGTCACTTACATTATAAGGATCATCTTCCTTAGTGTATAAGTTTTTCTTGTTCTTGAAAGTTCCTTTTCTACCTTCATAATTTTTGAATTCCTTGTTTTTATTTGGCTTATATGCCTTCTTATCATCTCCATGATGTTCATCATGTTATTAATCATGATAATATTTATCCTTGTTAGGGAAATTTGATGAAAAGTGACCAATCTTTCCATAGTTGAAACATTTGAATGGCAACTTACCTTTATACTTACCAAATCCAAACCACAACTTCCTTACAAACACAATTATCAGTTGATCATCATCAACATCTGAGCATTCCTCATCCTTGATATTCTTAGATTTTGAATTCTTCTCAACTTTTAAATTTTCTTATTTCTTGGGAGGTCTTCCTTAATTGGTTCTCATCTCATAGGTAGTCAAGATGTCATGAAGCCCATCCATCTCTAGCTTATCTAAATCTTGCATCTCTTATAATACAAATACCTTAGAGTCAAACTTAAAAGTTAGTGATCTCAACACTTTTTGAACAAAAATATATTATTTGACTTCTTCTCCCAATCCTCTAATGATATTGACCACTTCATCAACCTTCAACAAGTAGGATACAATGGTTTCATCTTCATTCATTTTTAGTATTTCAAACTATCTTCTATGGGTCTAAAACTTGGCCATTTTTACCTTGGTGTCACCTCCATATATGGTCTTAAATTTGTCCCATATCCCTTTATATAAATCAAAATGCATTACCTTTACCATCTCTACCTCTTATAGGCCACAAAGAATGGAATTCATTGACTTGGAGTTGTTTTCACTAGCCTTCTTACCTAATGCATCTATTGATGGAATAAGAAGATGAGTATAACCATCCATAACTAACTACCAAATATCATGTCCTTATGACATAAAATATATATTAATTATAACACTCCAAAGGCATATTTAGATCCATTTAAAAATGGAGCCTTAGTGGTAGAAAAACCACCTTGAGCTTGATGACTAGACATTCTAGCTTCTAAGATCTTCCTTTAGGCCTTTAGACCTACTTCAAAGTACTAGGATCTAATACCAAATTTTTTAACAAAAATTATTTAGAGGGGGTGGGGGGTTGAATTATTTTAAAATACTTTAAACAATCTTACTTAACCAATTATATATCATTTAGACTAGCAAGCTCATCTTAGTAAGGATAAACATCAATCCATAAGGGCATGAAAAGCATGAACATAATATGTATGTGGGAAACCCTCAAGGGGAGTAAAACCCACTAAAAAATATATTGGATAACTTATATTATAATACCATGAATCAAATTTATTTGAGTACTAACCCAAAAAGGATCACCAGCCCTTTAATTTATCAAGCACCAACTTGACTTTAGCAAGTACCAACTTGCTAGGAGGCTATAACCCCTTGATGATAAATCACCCACTAAATAAAAAAATATAAAAATTTTCACCTCATTCTTTTTTCCCTCTCACAATTAATGATGATATTTTTTTCTCTATCACACTTAGATCTGCCTTTCATACAAGCTAAAACTATCCTTTTACTTCTTCACTCAATTGGTGCTTTTATGGCTTGAAATTATCATTAAAGAATTCATAAAACATTGTATATGTCTATGAATAATTCATATAATTTATTTTATATGTTTCACCTCCTATTTAATCTCACAAAATACTTTTCTTATTCGATTCACATATACGCATACTTAACTCACCTAATTATGCTTAAAACTGCCTAGTATATATACAAGACTTTTCTTGTCCATATCCTTCTTGGTCGGAAAAGAAATATTATCCTCTTATGTCATAAATGGAATTAATATTATAAAAATTCATATAAATTAATCAAACATGATTTTATTCCCTTTATATCTGACCATTTTCAAATAGATTTTATCTCTCCTTTAGGTCTCATGGAGACCTAATCTCATTAGGCCTAATTATCACACGTTACCCTTTGATATTTTTAGATAAAATTAAAAAAATTTACATGGAAGAAGAAAATAATATGTCATCCCAAAATATATATTTTAATATCATCAAGTCTATTATAACACTTTTTTAACTTAAATCACTACTTGAAGCGCATCATTAGAATAGTTCATATTAGCCCTATGTAAACCTAGAAAGTCTATCTAAAAAAATTAAATAAAAAACCCAAATTTAATTAAAAAAATGGTAAAAAAACATGTATATATAATCATCATGAACTTAGAGTCATCATTATGTTAATTAGACCTCACAAATCAAGGAAAAAATGCTAAAACCCTTCTCTATAAGAAGTTCACTCAAAACTGCCAGTTAGTCTCAAAACATAATCATGGAACCTTTAAATTTTGACACATATAGGAAAAATATTAAGGTATTCCAATGAATTATTATGATATTAAATAATCCTCAAATCAACTTACATCAAAAGGATCATAAGCACAAATGATAACTATTGATCTTATAGACCATTCTGTTGACCTCCTCTCTCACAAACCTTAATCAGACAAGCCATTTTAATTTATTAACTTACAATATTTTGAAAATAATTGATAGGAAAATCATGTCTTAAAAAATATAAATATTGGAATATATTTTTTCATCTAAGGTTAGAGAGTCTCCAATTCATTAGTACACTTTCAAACACAGTCACGGTGAGAATGACTTTCAACTCTTGTATAGACAATCTTGGAGACACGTAATGTATGTGGATTGTCCTAAGATATAATTAGGTAACTCTTAGATATAAATATACAATATTTAATTTAAAATATTGGTCTTGCATATGAATCTCACACCCTCACACCTTCATTATCTCCTCTACATTAGATAGGTTAAATTATAAGCAACATTCTCAACATATCTACTGACCTCCAAATCATCTAATAATTATGAATGTGTAATAAAATCATGTAATTTAATCCATTACTAATCCATGACAACACATCCATAATCTCATTCCCACTTTTACCTAGGTTTTTTCACTATCTACCTCACTAGGCCTTTTTAGTGATAGGTCAACTTCCATGACCGGTTTAGCATATTTGAGGTCTGGATACTACTCAAAAATCACCATGGAAATAAAATATAAGTCTCAATATTCAACCTCCATCCACTTAGTAACTTTGACATGATCAAATTTTCCTGTTATAGTAAATTTTTGAGAAACATGGATTTTATTATAGGGTCCACTCATTCACCTAACAAAATAATGCCACTTGGAGGTACTTGGGAGAGTCCTCTACATGCTCCAATAATTAAAATAGGTCATATAATCCATTATGATCAATTTTTATCAAGATCTTCCATATTTTGTCACTATTAGAGTTTTAGAGAGGGTTAAGACCATCTTACAATCTTAATAATCATTCATAAACCTAAGGCCCTTAATCCAAAAATCAATGCTTAAAAATTTGAGAGAGGACCCTTCCCCATATACCATGAATGTCTTAGGTTCTCATGCATAGGTTACATGTTCCAATGAGTAAAATAAATATCTTATCAGGTTGAGAATCCTTTTTTATACACACATGAAACCTCAAAACCATATTCCATGCCTTTTCTTGCATACTTTAACCTTAATCTAGGTTAAAATACCTAAACCAATATGACACACCTCTTTTAATGCTTATTTTTTTATTTTTTCCTTAAAAACTAAACCTTGTATCCCATTTTGTCACCTTTTCTTTCTTTGTGTGCTTGAACCTTGACCTATAAGACACATTAGGTCTTGAATCTAACCTAATAACCTTTTCCTGTGCATTATTCACATGATAAAAGAATAATTCTCATGATCTACCACTATTTTCCATCCTTAATAGGTCTTAACAACACCTCATGACCCCTTATTAGGTCAAACTGAGTCTATAACTAGTATATTTACATGTTAGTCCTGTAGGGTCTATCCATATATACTCACTTTTAAGCTCTCCTACATGCTTCAAGGATTCATATGCATGCTCAAGTTTCTTCAAACATATTCTTATGATTTTGTGTATTCATCTTACTAAGCCACCATGCTCCTTCATGCACAAGTCTAGGCATCCCTAGAACCTCATACTCAAGGACTGGTACATAACAATGCTTACCTTGTAATGAACCTTGATATCAACCTCAGAAGAATCATAAGGTTGCCTTTAAATTCTCTCTCAACAAAGAGACAATAGGTTTCCTTAAAATTCTTTCTTGTCACTTTTTCACTTGGATTCTTTGTCACATACCACTTAATCATGTCTCTTTACCAGATGCACCTTGACATCAATGATAACACTTATCAACATCCACATGGTGCTAGTGTCCCAAATTGAGTGCTACTATCCTTAGACCTAACTCTTCCCAATATATAATTTTTCAAATGTGTGTCCCTCTTGAGGTCATCTTAAGTATAGTTTATTCTCTATATAAGATACATAAATCTATAAATACAAGTCTAATTGACCTATATTCACTAGATGGAAAGTAGATGAAAAATCACGTTAAAACCAAATATAAGTTGAGAAAAATTAAGGTATTTGATCCCTATTTTTCCCTACTTTTGAATACTACCATCTATGGTATCCCTAACCCAAATTTTCAAAGATTTTAAATCTTAATTGCATTTAAGTAATCCAAGTCTACTCTGATTCTATCATTCACTTGCACTTACATCAAACACTAGGTGGGATAACTAAATTAAGCTTGATCCCTCTTCAGATTATTTGTATGTAGGTAACTTTGTTTAAAAAGGGCTTTTGATGATGTCTAGCCTATCCTAATAATAAACACATAATTATTTATCATGCCATACTTGTTATGAGGATTTGCTTTTACGCACTAAATACAATTTTATATGCACAACATAAAGCTCCAAGTTATATGCCCATAGGAACATGACCTAAAAACATAGGTGTAGGTGCTCCCAAAAAATAGGAATAAACCCAAAAAGGGGACATTAGCACCACATCGAAGAAACTACACAAGTATGACACTACTATTCATATGGGATGATACAATCTAATGAGTAAACAGACACCATAATCCTATTGATGACACTCAAAACTATCTAAAACTCAACTTTCAGAATGCAATTCATCTATGACAGTAACTTTTCAAATAATTCTATATTTATGCCTATTTATTGATCTTTTAGAAAGTCAAAAAAGGTCAAATGCTATAACAAATTAGTACTTAATTATTTCAATCTATTTTATTATTTTACACATCTCATCCCTTTAATCTAAACATAGGTTTTACATAGTTAACTTAAAATGGTTAAATCATTTCATAAATATAAAAAAGGGTTTTTGGGTTAGGTAGGGGTTGAGTAAGGTGGTGAATCTCTTAAAGTTTGTAAGGAAGGAGGAAAATATTAGGTAAGTGTATAGGGGATGTTTTTGTAGATATCAAGTGGTGGTATAGGGGAAACTAATATTTTGAAGCACCAATGGCCTACCCACCCCTTTTTGGGTGCACCATTTAAGGCATACACTTGAAGAGATTGAAACCCAATGGGTTCTTGTAAGACAAAAAGTATTATTAATTAATAAAGTTTGAAAATATTATGTGTATATAGGGTGTTGGTGTATAATTTTTTCCTATTGGGTTTTTTCTACATGGTATAGTTAAGATTTTTTAGGTTTAATAAACATTCTTAAGGGGAAAATAATCCCACTGCATGAGGAGTTTGGGACTTGTTTATTTTCCACCTATATATTGAATCCTCCCATGTAATTTTTGGTGAATGATTATTAATATAATATATTTATCATGATGATATTATTTCTAATTTTTTTGAGTTTTTTTAGGTTTCACTACTGCATACAAGTTTCCTCCATGTGTTCAATCTTATCTAGTATATCTGATTGTGGCCCACTCTGACAAAAATCACAAAAGGAACTAATGTGTTTAAATATAAAGAATCATCTTCATGATTTTTCAACTGTTATATCAAACACCCTTTAAGGTATTAGTGAATCTAGCTTAAAATGATTTTGATAGAGTACAAAACACCCTAGAAGATTCACTCACTAGTAATACTCTTTCAAATCAACTCAAAAAAAATCAATGGTGAAAGGTAAGTCCCTTATCTTTATTTATTTCTTTTCCAAGACAAACGATATAAAAACTTCCATTATAAATGCATGTGTGTGTGTGTGTGTGTGTGTGTGTGTGTGTGTGTGTGTGTGTGTGTGTGTGTGTGTGTGTGTGTGTGTGTGTGTGTGTGTGTGTGTGTGTGTGTGTGTGTGTGTGTGTGTGTGTGTGTGTGTGTGTGTGTGTGTGTGTGAATGTGTGTGTGCACGCGCATGCGCACATGACTCTCTATGTGGATGTGTGTCTGTACATGTGTTTCTCTCTCTCTCTCTCTCTCTCTCTATATATATATATATTATTAAAGATAATATAATATATTTTATCTAAAAAATCTTGTCATACAAAAAATCTAACACCCC
Organism: Torreya grandis; assembly: GCA_037957365.1. NCBI lineage: Eukaryota > Viridiplantae > Streptophyta > Pinopsida > Cupressales > Taxaceae > Torreya > Torreya grandis. The sequence continues at coordinate 421,313 of JARHVA010008531.1, read as the reverse complement.
ATAGAAATAAGAAAACCTTCAATTGAAAAAATATGTAGAGAACAAGGCTACACAAATGGACTTGGAGGATCTCATTTAGGAGCAAAGAGACACCATTTCCAAGTGAATGATGACATATCATGTGTAGATAAACCCTTCTACAAAAGTTATTTATTACACATATTTTCTTAGGATCCAAGAGAGATAGGAGTTAGGTGTGGGTTACCAATCATATACAACCACATTTTAAGTATAATATTAAGGATTCTTGTAAAAAATCTTATGAGTTTATTAATCAAGGGTCATCATTTAAGTAAGCTAAAATATTTTACATAGTGATGGATTTAGAGTTATAATAGGAAAAGAATGGAATCATTGGATTACATTCAATACCAAATTGAGTAAGAGCACATATCATACCCCTTATTTTAGATGGCATGACATTGATCTCAAGAATAAATCACCTTTCCATAATATTTTTTGTTCTATCATTCAAATAAAATATCACGTGCTAGTTTTTCTCTCATTAAACATTATATGCATGAAATTATGGCTACCTAGAAGATATTATAAAAATAAAAAATCTTGAATAACAATTTAAATATAACTCTTATTTAAGTATGGTTTTTTTGTAAATTCTTACTTGTATACAAATTTTCTTTATCATTATATAATATTTTCTTTGATATTTTCAACATTATTCTCATTGTTAATAGTTTAAAAAATAATAAGGCATGAAGGATACAAACATGATGTTTGTTTGTTCATTCTAATTTTGTGACTAGCCATTTTGGCATTGTCATTTCTAGCATCCATAATTGGTTCATCACTCCATGAAGATTATTGGTTCATAACTACATGAAGATGTGTATAAGCAATGGTTCATGCATGGTAACATTAATAAGTTTTCATCATGGTAATTTTACTCAATAATTATAATAATGGTATATTACATGCATGCAACATTGGTTGTCTTTAAACCTATTTCTAGTTATCTTGCTCATGCCACCCTGTCCTACAAATCTGACTCTCATACCTATGTTATTCATGTGATAGCTTTTAGAGTTCCCACAATCTTTCTTGATTTGACTAATTTTTTTCTTATTTGTATACACATAGACTTGGATTATCATTATGCAGCATGTTCTTGGAACTTGATGCACTCTTGAACTAGACTAAATTTAGTCAAAACAATCAAAGAACATTAAAATTTGGATTTAACAATAAATAATAAAATGTAACATAGTAAATTTTGAAGATTCATTTTTAGCATTCAACTTTAAAATTTAAATTCCCTAAATATAATTATTTGATTTTTTTTTTGTAAATCTTAGAATTCCAAATCAAAATTTAATTTTTACTACCAATTATAAATTTCCTTTGTGCTAAAATAAATTTAGGGAAATAATTTTATTCCAACATCACCTTACTCTCAAAATTAATGCATTGTATATTATCTAAGCATAATATTGATAACATATCAGCATAATTATCCATCTATTGAGAGTTTTTTTTTATAGAAATGGTATTCATGTATTAGAAATTTACACATTATATTTTCAATAATAAAACCACGCCATTGCTAAAGTTGATCCACTCAAGTATATTATATAAAACATAGATTAGATAGGTCACATGGAAAAATGGATTATGATACTAAGTGAATTTGATATTGAATATGAAAATTAAAATTATATTAAGGGTTGATTACTTAATTATCAATTAACAAATACTCCATTATGACACACACAAGGTTAAAATTGGATTAGTCCATTTTCACACTTGATGAATCACAACATGGATAGGCATATTTTTAAATAATCTAAAGTGGGTATTATCCCTAAGTCATTCCAAATTTGACTCCCATGAACAAAAAATATTTCATAATACAAGTCTCTCATTGCATGACTCTACTGTTCAATCCAATGGAACATCCAACATCTATCAGTCAATGGAGACTTTTAACTTATCATAAATAAATTCTAATAAATAACAAAAAAAATATGATAATTGTATACCATATAATCACATGGTGGAGAGAATCAAGCATAACTTTGAGCATTTATATTCTAAAAAAGTGGCATGATCTAATAAAATATCAGTTGATGCCATGGCCACTATTGGTTCACTTTTGTAAATGTCTTTCACCATCCAAGAATATCATTTCCTCATCAAACCACTCATGATTCCAACATATGACAATATAGAGTTATAAATGGTATGTAAATTCATTGGTCCTAACTCACCTTGGTACTATGACATCTAATCTTAACTTCAAGACCTTACCCTTCCAACTTACTTATACCATACCCAAAAATATCATTCATTCATAATGTTTTTTCATTATAAATTGATTGGTGGAATTATCTATCATAGAGGTTATGATGGGATGTTGTTTCATTGTCTAAATTTGGGAGAATTGGAATAAGCTATCAAAGACATACATAGTGGTGTTTGTGGTGCCCATACTATCATAATGGTCCTCATTAAGAAACTTCTATATATGGGGTATTGTTGGCCAAAAATGAAATATGATGCATATACATATGTTAATAAGTATGTTACTTTCCAAAATCATGGGGATTTAATCCATGCACCATCAAAAGTACTTTATCCAATTCCATCTCCTTAGACATTTCCAAAATGGTAGCTCGATCTCATGGGGAAGATAGAAAACACATCATCTAATGGACACAAATACAACCTTACTACTACTAACTATTTTACAAAATGGTTTGAGGCCATTTTTCTCACTTATATAACTAAAAATAAAATATTAAAATTCATACTTAATCAAATCATTTACTGGTATGGAATCCCATCCATCGTAATTTCTAATAATGGAAAATCCTTCAAGAATAAGGATGTTAAATAAATTTTTTCTCAATTTCATATTCAACACAAATGGTCAAATCCCTATTATACTTAATAAATGGTCAATCTAAGGCATAAAATAAGACTATTATGAAAATTATCAAAGATATTTTAAATGAAAATGGGCATGATTGTAATTTTTAAGTATTTACTACTTGATGGCTTAACAAACCAACATTTTCACCCCTAAAAGTATCACACCCTATTCCCTAGTCTTTGGATTATAACTATCATACCTATTGAGATTGAAATACCCTCCATGGACATTTCATTATAGGATCTTATTAATGATGAGCAGTATAGAGTAGCTTGGATACAAGAGCTGGAAATATTTGATGAAAAATGGATAACCACCTTAAATCATATCAAATCATATCAAAATTGATTACCCCACAACTATAATGAAATTATCATTAACGAGAATTTAAATCTAGTGATATTTTACTTAAATAAAACTATACAATATCAATGTGGACCAAGAAAAGAAAGGAATTTTTTAGCCTAATTGGTTGGGTCCATATGTTATCACAACTAAGTATCATTTCATATCATATATATTGAAAACATAATATGGGAAAAAGCTAGATGATCCCATGAACATCATGCATCTCAAGTGCTTTTACATTTTATCCATCAATGTGTTGTCTATGAGCACCTATAGTTTGGGACATCCTTTTACTTCCTTTACTATAATTATTTTGTCCATAAGCCAATATTCATCATATCATAGTATCCATTTATTGTGTTGACCTTGATGTTGAGCAACATGTACTATAGTTTTCATTAGATATGTCATGATCATCATGTGATAATATCCTTACAATAAGACCTTAGATAACCACATGGAAGTTTTCACTACATTTTAGTCCTTGGAAAGGTTATTTTATTTATGTCCCCTTTTCTTGATCATGTATCCCTTCATTCCATTCCACATCTAGTGTGTGTCTATATCTTTCCTATGTTGCATTGCTTCTTGTGTTCACTACTAGAGTTGGATTTACTAGAAGCTCCTTGTACATCTTTCTTGGTTTTCCATTATATTTACTTCCCATTATTCTTGTACATGTGTCAACAATTTTACTTGTATATATTTGTTCCATAAAATCATAAAATCCACAAAAATCATAAAAAATCAAAATCATCAAAATTTAAGAAAAATATTAAAAATAAATAAATTCAAAAAATCAAAAAATCTAAAAAATTCATAAAAATTCAAAAAAGAGATAAATCCATTAAAAATTTCCACTTTTTCATCATATCCATCTTTGGATTCCATTATTTTCTCTATTTATGGAAATAATGCTAATAATTTCAGCCTTCATTCCACTCTTATCTCTTTACACACATTTCTTGGAAGGGTATATTTCATATAATCATTGTCATCATAGTTAACCTCACCAAGTTACATTATTACCATTTTTTGATAACTACATTGGCTTGAGGTCCATAGTGACTATGTAGGCAACATCAATTACATGGGGTATCTAGGGACATCTCAACCAACAACACACCATCTTTCATCTTCCCAGTTTCCTATTTCTACATTAAGTTTCTAACATTTCCTGATCTTACATTTGTCTAAACTTAGGATCATAACAATAATAGGGGTTATTGGTCACTCTCATGCAATTATTATCTTTTTATTGTTTATTTTTTTAGATGTTATGTGTATTATTATTTGTCTACTTTTTTATGTGATTGAGATTGGCTCAATATGTATGCATAAAAAAAAATTCATGATATTTTATAACATGATGTGTACTTCCATGTGATATCATTCTATTTATTCCCTATGTAATTGGTACATATGTAATCATGATTTATTTTTTAATTATGGTGCATCATGTCAACTTGAAAATTTAAAAAAAATGTTGTAAAGGCTATTTTAAAGTGCACTCAAAACATCCCCTTGATACATCATCATCATACTGGCCAAGTGTGTTAACATTATAAATTAAAAAAAAAAACATGATTTTCAACAAAACATATATCATCACACTAACTACATATGATAACATGATGACATCATACATACGTTCATATAAGATATAATCAATCATCAAAAACATTAGTGTTATACATCATGAGTCTCATCAAACTGAATCAATCATATATTAAGATGACCATGTCAATTATAGTAATATTGCATTATTTGATATAATTATCATCATAAACATTAAATCATGAAAATCACATCATAAAATCATCATATAACTTAAAGGAGCATCATATCTACATCATGTATCAATAAGAACAAAATAAAATGAGCATTATATCTTTATACATAAAATGTCTATGTATACAAATAAATGTCCATATATCCCAAAAAAAGTCTATATATTTCATATATATGTACATGTCATATGTCATAAATATGGAGATTCAATAAAACACGTCTCATAAAATTTCATTATGTCCCTCTATAGGTGTAATTATATGAGGTGATCTAGGTCTAGGATTATCCTGATTAGATCTATGCCCAGTGTTGTGTGGGAGTGTCATCTAAGGTGGTCCCATCAAGCCTATATATAGTAGTGGATGTCCAACTAACCTCTGAGAGGTAGTTGTATGATGTGTCTAGAAGGTTTTATAAGATCTATGTCTATGATACCCCTAATATAAAGGTGCCCTATATCTCTATGAAATTATTGTCTCATATAATCACTTGTAGTATTTAGCCTCATTGGTGTCCGACACACACTCTAAAAAATCCTTGGATAGGCCCTACTATGTCATAATATATCTAGATATTTCCTACTCCCCACATAATATTTGTTTATCTACACAAGATGTATCCTAATCTCATGTTAAGGTGTATACCTTGATGTCCATTGTAGATAGATATATTTGAATATCCACCATCTAATTGACATGTTCTATCATAGTGGTAATCTCTATGTCTCATGTTGTAATCACTACTTGAAATATAGTAGTCTCCCCCTGAGTTCCTACTAAGATTGTAATTTTAACACTAACTACTCCAATCTAGATATATCTTACATCCTAGTTAAAATCTTCCTCTATAACCTATCAATCATGGTATAGTCCTCTTCCAACTTGGTAGATACTAATATCCTTACCATATCCTCTATCCACACTCTTATCTTTATCATGGTAACTTAAGGAAATATATCATATATAATGGTGGCCTAATATATGTGTAATTTCATATGTCAAGGGAGCAATCCTGCATACTATAGAATGTTTTGGATCTCACACACATATAGTCTCCCCTGCCCATACTCTACATGTACTACCACTCATCTCACCTAACCCCCATCCTATTTCTCACCCTATCTATAATTTTACCCTTCATCTCTTCTATAATAAATAATCATAGTTATGGGATGAATTACTTGGACCTAGAACTATGCATGTACTCCATCCCCTCCCTAATATCCATCTCTATTCCAATGTACTCACACTAGTCTCCTATGTGTGTCCTTTCATCTCTAAAACCTTGGGTAGGCCTATATCATTGCTTGTAAATCTTTCCTAAGATATTGTGCTATTTTTGGTTGTGGTTTTAGTCAACCTATTAGGTACATTATGTTCCCATAAAATCCCATAAGCATATACCACACTTTCATCTACAACCCCACATTTATAACTCAAAAGAACTATTGGTATCATTACCCAACTAGTGATTTCATTTACCCTAGGTGAAGGTGACCCCCACTCACTAATTTCCCATGTCACATGATCAAAATAATTGGATCCATCTAGCATATGCTATTGCATGCCAAAATAAAAATACACTCAATCAGGATGACATCTCTCAATAGTAAACTCTCTTGGCCATTAATATTATATATGCTCATCATGAATTTGTTATAGTTTGTATCATTAAGACATTATTGTCTCAATAGTTAAGGCCTCAAAATCAAATACAGATCCACAAACTCATCAATCACATGATGATAACATTGAGGTCTCTTCAGTTCCCTAATCATCCTCATGAGATAATGTAGCATCCATATGTTAAGGGCTTATCCTATCATTAGTGTATCCCATATCCTAAGTGATGCTTAATAGATATGTGCTATCATGAACGCATCTAAATAAGTGTTAATGGTCTAATGCTCTGGACACCTCGATATGCCACCATATGTTGATCTCTATACAATTATGCTAATACTATAGGTTCCCATGAAAATATAATATTTTAATCATTAATTTCCCTCAGAACCCCTCCAAGGTCCATATTAAACTACCAACCACATGTTTTAGGCATCAATATAATGATAAAAATAAACATAAGAATCAAGGTATCTCTATCAATCATTGGTTCTACTACCAATATGTCAATAACCACTTGCTAATATTATAGGACAAAATCTATAATCTTGACTATCCTCTTAAGCATAATAACTTAGCCTCTTAAGCCATACTATTAGCATCCCATTCTTCCTATTAAAATATTAAGAGGTTTCAATGTTGAATTTCAAAAAGAATCTATTGGTGGATTTAATCCATAAATGCCTAATCTTGTTGTTGATTAAGCATGAGGAGCCACAATGGTCTGAGGTTATCACTAAAGCTATTAACATCAATAGTGAAAAGGAAAATTTAGAGGATGAAGGGTACTCTACTAAATTAGACTTTGGATATGAAAGAGGAGCAAGATTTGGAGGAGTTATCTGAACATGTGTAGGAGGATCCCAAACTAGACTCAAGGAGCCTTACTTTTGTCCACCCACTCGCTAGTAAAGGTGAAGGGGTCTGTAGGTTTAATGTCAAAGTGAAAATTTAGGACTCCCTCCAAAAGCTAAATACAAATATTATGATCCAAAAACTCCTTTGTGGAAAAATTACTGATGAGTTTGAGAGGCTCAAAGGATTCCTCAGTCTAGAGTTGGTAGCTACTAATGTGGGAAAGATCTCTCGATTCACACCCTAAAAGGTAAATCCACCTAGCATGGAAAAGAGGAGGAAGACACTTAGTATCTTGAGGAAGAAAAAATGGAGTTTTAATCCTCTAATCTCAAGTAAAAGAGATAGGATAATGGTAAGGATCAGTTTGTTAGGATTCAAACTAGGGGTAGAAACAACAAAAGTGTTAATACTGAGACCAAGCAGCTGGTCTTCTACTCTAAATTAGAATATCTTGCCAAACTCTATTTCCTTTTTCTAATTTTAGATTTTTTGGTTGACATTTGATAAAATTTTGGTGGTAGGGAGGGTTAGCTACCGAGTTTGTCTTTTTGTCCCTTCTTATCTTGTTGATATGTCTTGTTTATCTTTTGGCTATTTATTGTAAATGGTACAGGCCCCTTCAACCTAGTTGTTAACTGATCAAATAAAAATAACTCATTATTGTGTTATATATTAAAAGGCTTGATTTTGAATGGGGATGCACATTATACTATACAAAACCTACATATTTAGTGTGACCTCCCTTATAGGCATTTTAAAGGTACTAGTATTTAGATACCACCACTCAAACTATGTAGTAAGGAGTGATATATCCACTAAAATAATATCCTTCCACTCCAAATAAATTAATATAATGGAATATAGTAAACCTAAGGCCCCATATGTATGTGTGTGTATATATATATGGCCCAATAAAGAAACATGACCACCATTCTCATGATATGGCAACCTAGATCTACTAGTAGACCCATGACCACATTTGTATGTATCTATGGCCCAAGTAGGAAATATAACCACCATTCCCATGATATGATAACCTAGATCTATTTTTATACATTTAATCATTTCTTATTAATATTATAATTATCTACCCATCCTATAATCATATTTTCATCAAAAATATCTAACTAGTCATTTAGAACAACCAAAATCAAATATCAAATGGATCACACATTAAATCAAAATTAGTTAGTTAATCAGTATTGGTGATTTAATGATTATCTAGAGAATTTTCACTATTCTAAAGGGTGTTTTCATTGGTACATAGAGAAACTTCACTAATCATCCTAACCTATAATAATTTTCACCACTATTAGGCCACTTCAGCCATTCCAACATTGTTTTCACAATTTGGTAGGATGTTTTCACTATTTTTTCCATTTGAAATCTAAAATTGGGATTTCACCATTTAGGTGATATCGAACCCACTTTAGCACTTTCACCATTTTAGTGATATAGAATACAATCTGGTAATTCCACCAAAGCCTTTGTAATATTACTGTTAGGGCCTACAATTTCACATTTTCAAGTGATTTTTCCATTTTATCCATGTTAGCACCAATTCCCACAATGATTTATCTATTTTTTTAATATATTTATACCATTTACTTGAGTGATTTCACCACTTCAAAATTTTCATTTCATGATGTAATCTACACAACTCTTAATTTGACATATCATTTATGGCACTTAAAGTGAACATTTTCAAAGGTAAAATTTACGTACCAAATGATTTATCTATTTTTTTAATATATTTATACCATTTACATGATTGATTTCACCACTTCAAAATTTTCATTTCATGATGTAATTTACACAACTCTTAATTTGACATATCATTTATGGCACTTAAAGTGAAAATTTTCAAAGGTAAAATTTCCACTCCTAGGTGGTTTCATTTACTCTTTTGTGCACTCTCAATGGTGTCTACAGTGAGAGATATGGTACATCATAGCTACATCACTCACAAAAAATATAGAATTAAAAAATTTAAAGGGGTAAGTGTGAAAATGAAATTATTTCACCCACAAGAGGATATTTATATCCCCAATTTCAAATTTTTACCCCCTCCCTTGTTGCACCCATTTTTATTCCAAGATTCCCATTTTTTGCTCCTTTTGTCATTTTTCATCCCATTTTCACCCTTTTTTTCCATTTTGTGACCTCTTCAAATATGATGCATAATATTCCCTTTATTTAGAGAGCTCATCCCTCAAATTTATTATCCATACACTACATTGAGGGGGGCATCCTGTTGATCCCATTTTTAATGAAAAATGCCAATTTAAACTATATTACTCATGGGATGATTACATTCCCATTTTATTTTGGTTTTATCATTATTTGAAAATACTTTACTTTGTCAACTATCTCATAGTGCCATTTCAAATATGGGAAACATGTGTACACTTCATTTTTTCCACTTCAATTTCATAATTAATTGTTGATCAAAGTTTTTGCATCGATGAGTAATTCAAAACCAAACTGTTTGGATATTTTAATCATTAATATAATTATCAATATCATGATAACAAATCACTAATTTGGGAAATGTAATGCATCATGGAAAAAAATATCAACAACACTATCATGATAACAAATCCTTAATTTGGAAAACGTAATAAATCATGTTAAAAAATACAGACAACATTTTAAAACATTAATTTATTTTACAAAAGTCACCATGGTTTAATTAAATTGAATAATCAATCAAGAGGTAACATTACAAAAGTGACCAATTATCCTAATTATGTTTTATTAGCTAATTGACTTTGATTATCTAGTTTATCAAGCACTAATTAGAAATTAAATGGAATGCACGTCATAATTACCAAAAATTAGTAAAAAATTATTTCTTATGTCACTCACTTACATGGAAATTTAAAATCATATTCCAAAGTAAAAGTGACCTCCTCAAGGAAAATTAAATGCAATCAAAAAAATGTGCAAGAAAGTTCTATGACATGCTTTTACACACTGAATACTTTCATGATTATATTTACTTACATGATCTTACACAATTCACACATGGTATTAAATTATATTTACAACCTATTCTCATCCATTTATTTGGATCTTCATCTAATGATCTAAAATCACTCATAATATCTATAAATGTAAGGGCCATCTTTCATTGTCAACAAGGTTTCAATTTACAATGAAGTAATGTTTAAGTCTTCAAATAAATATTAAATCATCCTCATCATTCACCATCCAAACATCAATAGTGTAAAAGGAGATGATATCAAATTATCCCCACATATTTTACATTCTTTTTAAACTATAATTAAACACATCCTAATTATAGAAATAATATTATAATAAAGGTATAAAAATTGTGATTGACTTTGAATAATTATGTGAATCTATGGGTGTGATGGATGAAGGCGAGCAGGAGGGTGCGATAAGGCAAGGTGCGATAGGGAAAAAAGTAGGGCGTAGCTACAGGGAAGCACTTGGACTATAGCAGGCATCCCAAGGAGTGCTCAGCAGTGGGAAGGCTCCACTTTTGCAAGGTTTAGGTTCTTTTGCTGCTCTTGAGCAACCAAATATGTGCATCCCCAAAGTCAACAGCTATCTGTAAAGATGCAAGGAGAGGCCCAAGCTGGTTATGCCAATGGAAATGATTGCTGAAGACATTGAATACTATTCCAATCACTCCCTGTACTACAAGTTTTTGGGGCTTAGGACGTCAATGTTATTCCTAGAAGCATGGGCTCAGAGGATGTGGGCACCGGAAGGAGAAATGGATATTACATTGTTGGCCAATAGCTATTTCATGGTCACTTTTACCTATATAACAGATTGTCATTGAGTTTTTGATGGAGGTCCTTACTTCCATAATCAAGTGGGACTATTTATCAAGCCTTGGCATGCCAATTTCATACCTTCAGAGGAACTACCAAACCGTGTCCTAGTGTGGGTGCATCTACCCCACTTTCTGGTGGAATGCTATCAAGAAGACACTCTCCAATTACTTGCATCCTTGCTGGGAAGGCTAGTCGGTTCCTCAATGTCACTCTTGGGGAAAAAGGTAATGACTTATGCCCACATTTGTGTTGAAATTAATCTTAGTAAGCCATTACCAGATGTTGTTGAAATGAGTGCAGGCACTTTTTCATGGGTATAATAGCTATATTATGAAACCCTCCCTTTCCACTATCATCTATGTCATGCTTATGGGCATTTATAGTGATGGTGTCCCACCTTGAAATCCACTACACCTCAGCCAGCTCAATCTACTCACACTCCTTCTAGTACTGACAAGGAAAGGGGTTTGATTCTAGGTGAGGTGCCTGAAAATGATGGTTTTATGCCAGTTAAAGGCTAATATAGAAATAGAGGCCAAAAATGGTCCTTAAAGGAAAGAAAATTAGATGACTCACTCAATAGATTTGAAATATTGGAAGACCTTAATCAGTAGGAGGTGAATCCCAAGTTGATGATTTTAGACCAGCAGATTGAGGGACTAGCTCAAGAGACCAATGCTTTAGGGGCTTTAATTGAAACACAGAATGCTAGAGATTGTCATATGGATATGGACCAGTAGCTGATCATTTTAGAAGGAATGACTTCTTCAGTTGCTCCCCTTAAAGAAGACAAAAATATGCCCCTTTCTAGGAAAATTAGGGACTCAGGGGCAGTAAGAAGTAGTAAATCTTCTCCTCATCTCAGACTTCTGCAAAAAGACCTTAAGAAAGGAGGGGGAGAGAAATCTGGCAAGCCTGGTAGAAAAAAGGACCTAGAAAAGATCAAGCTAATGGGAGAGACTTTGGTGGAGTCAGGGTTAGTAAAGACTCTAGATGCACACTTTTTGAACCCTCTAAAATGATTATAATATCTTGGAATGTAAGAGGTTTAAACAATAGCCCCAGACAAAATGATGTTCACAACTTGATTAAAAGTCATAGGCTAGATGTCTTTTTCTTGTAAGAGACTAAGCTTTTAGTTAAAGACATGTCCAGACTAGCACCCAAGTTGTGGAGGCAAGGATAATGTCAATACATTGACACTACTGGATACTCAGGAGGACTAGCTTGTTTATGGAACCCACAAAAGATTGGCCTCATAGGCTGCTTGACTTTTAAGTACTCCATGACTATGATTGCTTCTAGCTTTGAGATGGGGGAAGTCATTCTCTTCTCTAATATATATGCTCCAAATGATTGGTGGGGTAAAAAATCCTTATGGGGCCACATAAGTTTTGTCCGTAGCCTGACCCCCTTCCATCCTTGGATTATGGTAGGTGATATTAATGTTATTCTTGATTTGACTAAAAAGAGTGGTGGCATGTCAAGGCTGGACCCATCTGCTTTGCTAATGTGTAACTATATTGAAATTTTGAATTTAGTTGATGCCAGGCCTAATAATGGATAGATTACCTAGAACAACCGTAGAAGTGGGAAACATTGCATAACTGAGAGACTTGACCATTTTTTGGTCTCATCTTTTTGGGTTGGAGGTATGTGGTCTATGAGGTCTAAAATTTTAGACTGGAGAGGATCAAACCATTGGCCCATCAAGATTAATAGTGTCTCACAGTATCACCCATGCTCTCCTTCCTTTAGATTTCAACTCATGTGGCTATGGGATCAATCTCTACATGAGTGTGTTACTAATTGGTGGCATTGGGGTACTCCTGCCCATGGTACGATGATGTACATTTTTGCCAAAACACTACAATATGTGAAATACAAGCTCAAGTGGTGGAATCACCAAAGTTTTGGGAACATTTTCCATGCTAAGGTTGCTACACAAACCAAGCTTGATGGTATCACAAGAATAATAAGGGAAGAAGGACTGATTGAAGACTTACTACAAGAAGAAACATAGGCTGTGAAAGACCTAGAAGAATGCGAGTTATGGGAGGAAATTTTTTGGAAGTAGAAAGCTTAGGTTAAATGGCTCCAGGAGGGGGATAGAAATACATCCTTTTTCTTCAATTCATCCAAAGCTAGGAGACATGGCAATTCTATTTTGGCCTTGGTCAATGAAAGAGGTGAGTGGCTTAACTCCTTTCCAATAATTTCAAAGGAGGTAGTATAGTACTTCTCTACTCTCTTCAAGGAAGATGCTAATGGGGAATCACCAAAAGAAGCTCAGTTTCTTTACATTCCATCATTGGTGACACATGAAATGAATGAAAATTTAATGAAACCAATCACACTTGGAGAGCTTGAGGAAACCATTATTCAGATGAAAAAAGGGAAAGCGACTGGACCTGACAGCTTCCCAACTAAATTCTACCAAGAATTCTAGGATATCATCAACTTGACCTTTTATCTATTGTCCAAGAATCTTAGTGGAATAAGCAAATGCTTAAGGCTACAAATGCAACCTATCTTTATCTCATACCCAAATGTGAAGGTGCTGATAGGCTAAGTCAATTCCACCCTATATCCCTTTGCAATGTTGTTTACAAAATTATATCTAAAATCATTGCAGATAGGTTAAAAATAGGGTTGAGTGCTATGATCTCAAAAGTGCAGAGTGGTTTTGTAGAAGGCAGGCAAATCTTGGATGGTATTTTTATTGTTGTTGAGTCCATTCACTCCATGGCCAGCTTAAAAGATAAGGCAATGTTCATTAAATTGGACATGGCCAAAGCCTTTGATAGGGTCAAATGGTCATTCCTACAGAAGGTTCTTAGTGATTTTGGCTTTGCAGATGAATGGACTCAATGGGTCATGAGCTGCATTTCCTTAGCTTCCTTCTCAGTGCTTATCAATGGAGAACACACAGAGATTTTTGGTGCTACAAGAGGGCTAAAACAAGGTGATCCTTTGTCTTCATACTTTTTTTTCTCCTTGCTGAAGGTTTGGAGAGGTTGATCAACAGGAAAAAATAGGAAGGACATATCCAAGGATGGTGATGGGGAGGGGAATTATTGATGCAATCATACCTACAATTTACTGATGACACTACCCTTATGGGCATGGCCATAATGACTGAAGCTTCTAATTTACGTAGGGTGTTAGATGTTTATCTATGGCCTCAAGACAAAAGGTCAATGAAGATAAGTCATCCATCTTCTTTTTCAACACTCTGGACCCTATTCAGCAGCGGATAGTGAGGACTCTGCATTTTCAGATTCAGACTCCCCCTTGATTTACTTGGGTATCCCTATCTCGATTGGCCGTACATCCAAAGAATCTTGGTAGACTATTTTGGAGAAATTTTGGGTGAAAGTGAATCATTGGACACACAGGTGGTTATCCTTTGTGGGCTAGGTTCAACTTATCCAATTTGTGGTGCAGGCTTTACCTATTTACAGGTGTATACTCTAGGTTTCCCCGATGGGAATCATTAAGGAGTTTGATTTGGTTACCAGACAATTCTTATGGGCTGGTAGTCTAAACTCCACTAAATGGAGCCTTATTAGATGGGAGATTGTCTGCAGCCCCAAACAATATGGTGGGCTCAGTCTGAGGTAGATGGACTTAAATGGTATTACTTTGGTGGCCAAACTTTATTAGCAATGATGCACTAAATAAGACAAGGCTTAGGCCAAAATTCTCTCATAGAAGTACTACTCTAGAACCATTCAGAGGGACATTCTTTGCTATCCACATATTGGGAAAGATTCGGCAATATGGGGTGCTCTCAAAAAGGGGCTACTCTCATCAAGGACAGCTTATTTTGGATTTGTAAATAGGGATCCAAGGCTCTCTTTTGGTCTGACTCTTGGGATGGTTATCCTCCCATCATTTCTCAATTTCCAAATTTGTTGAACCTTTGTTAGAGATTCCTTGATGCTGGCTGGTCTCGAGTGAGTGGCTTCAAAGTTTACATTACACAAGGACAGGTGAAGGTAGCTCGCTGGAAATATCCCAAACCTTGGCCTATTAATGGGATGCAAAAAGAGAATGAGGAGCTATTGATCATCCTTTCTAGGCATTACTATAGTCCTCTTTAGAAGGAGTATGAGCTAGCTTGGTCTCCTAATCCCAAGGGAGCTTACACAATTTCATCTGGATATTAGGCTTTACTTCTTCAGAGATTAGGTAGGGGGAAGTGCATTGGTGGAGACAAGTTTGGAATAAATTCACATGGCCTAAATGCAACTATTTTACTTGGATGTTAGCTTAGAATAGGTGTTTGACTTGGGACAATCTCTAAAAGAGAGGTTTCCAAGGCCCTTTAGTATGTGTTATGTGTAGAGCGGCTAAGGAGGATTCAACACACCTTTTTTTGTGATGCCCCTTTGCCTTGCAACTCTGGCATTATTGGTGGGATGTTTGGCAGTGCCCATGTTTTCATGCTCAATCTATGGTCAATTTTTAGAATGGAATGGGAGAATCCCCCTCAAAGATGCCCTTCTTATAGGACATATGGCTGGGTGGCCCCATTTTTCTATTTTGGCAGATCTGGATTGAGAGAAATAGGCAAATTTTCAAGGGAATGAGGGTCATGGTGCAACAAGTATGGTAGAAAGTGGTGGGGATGATCCAAGAAACCGTCTAAGCAAAGAGTGTGATCTGCCTTCCTTTGACCAAATAGGATGCTTAGGTGGTGGTGCGACTTAGATTCCAACAGTTAACTGGTAAGTCAACATGTGTCAAGAGGAGCAAGCAGGTCAAGGAGCAGATTCTCAAGACTAGTCAGTGGCAATGCCCCCTAGTGGGATTCTCAAGATCAATATGGATGGTTCTTCCAGAGGTAATATGGGACCCATGGGTATTGGAGGGATAGGAAGGGATTTTGAACGTATGGTGATTTTTCTTTTTGCGGTTCCTTAGGGGCTGCAAACCATTAACATGATGGAAGGCTAGGCCATTCTTTATGCCCTTGAGAAGACCCAGGTGTTAGGTTGGTGTAGGATTATCTATGAATTGGAATCTCAAGTCTTGATTAAACTACTCATTAAGAGGAAAGTGGTGGATTTAAATTGGAAACTATCTCTAATTGTGTAACAGATTTTGTGGATTTGCTCGCTCATGTATAACATTACTTTTGCTCACATTATGCGTGAATGGAACAGGGCAGTGGATTTTTTGTCTCATTGGGTGTTAGACCATTTGGATGGTGGAAACATTGAGGATTGGGGGTCCCTCTCCTTGACATTGCATTCTGATTTGGAAAGAATTTTGGAGGTTGATAGGGAGGTTCATAATATTGTCTAGTTGGGCGTGTGCCTAGTTTTTCAATTTTTGCTGCTTTCTTCTAGGAGTTTTTGCCCCTGTTCTTCTTGTAATGCTTTTCTTTACTTATTAATATTATTTTTACCCTTTAAAAAAAAAAGGTATAAAAATTGTGTTTATTTTAGTATTTGGATTACATTATTATTAGTCTTTATTAATATAATGACACATGCTTAGTTTAGTGATATCATTTATATTCGAGTAATTTTTTATACTAACATAAATAACCTTTGATTGATTGTACATATGGCATGCCTAGTGGGACAATAATGTCATCATGATATTTTATATGATGATGTGTGATTCCATGGGATAGCATTTGAGCTAGTCCATAATATTTTTCCCTAACACACACCCAAATTTATAAGGACCCATTATTGATTGAATATCCTTATTCGATGTGTTATAAACCTTAGAAGTTTAGGACATTAATTTTGATAAGAATAATCCTAAGGTTATTTTAAAATTATAAATCATATTTGAAATTTATGAGAAGAATAATCAAATTTATGTATAATCCATATTCATGATTTACCTTTTGCATTTGATGTTAATTTAATTCAAAATCTTTTGTACATGTTTGATATTGAATTTAAATACTAACTAAGCTAATGTGTTGTGTTCTAGTTTGATTTATGCCTATATTTTCTCTTGAATAGTCTATTCTATGATTAATTTTTTGCTTATGATAATTCAAGGCTCATATACTCTTTTCACATGGTATTATTCCTCTTACCTAGATCCCAAGTAGAAAGCACAAGTCACCCAAGTAAGTGGATCACTAGGATCCTGATAGATATTACCATATCACTAACATAGAACTCTCAAATATTTAAATAATGGATGAAGTCTAATTATAAAGAAAGAATTTTCCACATGTCATCATCCCAATAAATTGGGGATGACATCATAAAATTCAATTATATGGTTGATGCAGGAGCATCAAGGCAAGAAGACATTAATTTTTTATTTTAGTCCTAAGTAGTCAAAATTGGTCAACTTTGGAGTGTTAGTGTGTTTCAAGAGACCGTTAAAGGTCAATTCATGTAATTAAGGTCATTTTTAGTCCTTAGGGGTCATAAGAACAATATTGGTGAGTGTTTAGAGTTTCCCTCCAAAACCAATAATTTGAATTTTCAAATATTGTCATAAGCCTAGAATGACTGAAGCAAGGTAAAAGGTGGTTAGGAGAGTGTAAGTATTTTAAAATGTATAAAGAGTTATATAAAAATTATTTGAGGACTAAATAAACACAAGTCATTAAGAAATTCATATGAAGTTGAACTAAGGTAAATCACTAGTGTACATTGTAGTTGGTTATAACATGTAAGTTGATGTAACTACCTTAAAGCCTATGCTGAAATATAGATAAAAGTCATTGTAGCTAGTTGGTTGGCATATAGAGAAGATATATATCCCAATAGAGAAGGAGGAGGGTTAGAGAATGAGAAAATATAGATAACCCACATAAGAAAGATGAACAAGTCCTTAATGGACTGTATTGTATAACTAGTATTCCAATGAATAAAGATTGAATGATTTTGTGTGATAATATATATTATGTAGTATTCTATTTCAATTATCTCTTATACTATTTTTAGAGGCCCTAGAGGCCAAGACTACTCTATATTTTGTGTTGTAATATGTCTGCAACTAGGCAAAGTATGCTCTAATCAAGGAAAGGGAGGATTTGGACTATGATTAGTGCATACATGAAAGGAATATATTGATGGAACAACTTGAAATTTTTTTGAACCTTAATATACCTTTTAATGTTTAAATATGTTGTGAAAATTTATATAAACTTAGGAGGAAAGTAACCCTACCTATAGACCCTATTATATACCTGTGAATGTCAAGAAATAAGGTATGAGAATGTGATTGGAATATTAAATTTATTCTAAATGATAGTTTAAAATGAGTTTATATGATCAATTAAAGGATACATAGGTTAATTTAAATCCAATATTTTTGGTAGAATGACAAAATATAGATAATAAGACAAGTACCCTATTTGCACTAAAGGACACCCTTCCTATATAGTTGGTACCATGTTTACTTGTTCTTGGACATGAGTGAAGGCATAATAAAAAGGTGTGGAAAGGATGATTAATTGTATATATTTTATCATTAATTAAAATTAGGCTATATTCCTAAGAATTATCATTGTAAAGTATTCACAATCTACTAAAGGCATGTGACTTCTTGAAATGCTTGTGTTGTCAACGAGTTGTATACAGTCCACTGTACATTGGTGTTTTAAGTATCGATAGGATGGAAGTCAAGGAATAACAAAAATAATAAGATTTTTTATAATTAAATAAATATTTAATAATGGTGCTGAGATATTTATATTGACCTATGGTGATTTACTCATATGAAAACCTTGCATAGTCATGGAAAACAAGCAAAAAATCCTATGTTTTCATTGTTACATGCAATAAATGAATAAGAAAAATATTATAACCTATTGGAGGAGTTGATAGGTATTTAAATATAAAAATTTAAGGTAATTTATTCTCTTTATAATTTTTATAACTCAAGTTATTAATTGTTAAGCCTCTCGGGCTTGAACAGGGGCACAAAAATCCTAAACAAGGGTTTGGATAATATTTAGAGTTTACACCATTAAAAAAAATATGAAATTTTGTGGTTTGGGATAAATTAAGGTGAAAAATATTATTTAACATGTTTTATAATTGTATGTACTCATTCCATATGTATATGGTTAACTATGTTGTCATTGGGCAGAATTAGACCTAAAAGGGCTAATTGGAGTCTAGGGCTAATTAGAGATCAAAAGGGGAATATAAAGTGGTGATAGAGAATGAGTGAGGTCCCAAAAATTATTAAATTTTTAAAAATAAATAAAATGTTCTGAATTTTTTTATTATATCTTTAGGAAAGGTGACAGGTTGGTTAAACAAAAGAAAAAGGCTAAAAAAAGGCTACTAGCCTATAGAAGCCATGGAGAGTAGGTTGTGTGGAAATACGTGTTTAAGGGTGAGTTAATAGTTTTAATGGTTTAATTAAAGTGTTAATTTATCACCTAAGATCATCCAAGAAAAAATATATAACCATTGAACCCTATATCAAGAATTGACATTTGATATCTAGAGGTTGGTTACATAGGAAGAAGCTAGAAAAGGATTGAAGGAAAGTTTGTGAATAAGGTGAATGGAATGAGATAAAACATGAGTTATGAATTATTATACATAGGATACTTACATAAAAAGGTAATTATAAATTAAAAAATAAACATGGACTAAATAAATATACCATCAAACATAATGATCAAAGATAGAAAACCTAGTCTATGACAGAGAATTCAAGACAAGCAAAGTTTATCAGTGGGATATTTTTTTCAAGACCAGATATAGATAATGTTGTATTTAAGGATTCTAAAATTTATATATACATCATTTGGTATCAGATCCAAGTTATATTTATTTGAGTTTTCTTTTGAATTCTTTAAAATTTATTAATTTGAGATGAGTGCATAATGCTAGCAGGTATGCATAAGATGACACCTTGCAGGGTACTATGGGATAATAAGGTTGTAGGTATGATATACTTATATTATTATGAAGGTATATAATATTTAGGTGATAAAAATAATAGACCCAAATTCCTATGAGAATGGACTATAATTTAGTCAAGGACTCAAAAAGATAAAGAAAAAAGAGAGCATTGGATCTCCAAGAGAGACAAGAAAGAAGAGAGAAGAAAGAAGACTCCAAAATATATTAAAGGAGGATAATAAGAGGAATGAACCAATAGGGGTCTAAGAGGCAAGGTTGATCAACTTTTTAAGAGGAAGATCTAGATAGGCCTAGAAAACAAAAAAGAAAAGAGAAAATGGATATAGAAAGGGAAGTAGAAGACATAATAAAATAATTGGGAAATTTATATAGAGATAGAGCTGATGATGAAACTAATAAGGGAACAATAAATCCAATGGAATATCTGGAATGTGAAAAGGAAAGTGAAGTGGCCACTAGAGTCACTTGTGAAAGAAATAAGACACAAGAAGAGTGTCATGAAGAGTGAGAAGAAGAAAGAGAGAGTAACCCAAAGAGGCATGATAAGAGATATGTTACCAAGTGAGAAAAAATATAGAGAGATTGAGAAGAGGGTTCTCATTGAGGATAACAAGAAGAATATGGAAGTTCCAAGAAGAGCACATGAGGGAGAAGATAGGAAGAGAATATGGACAATGTCTATGCCAAAGATATTCAAAGAGACTATGTGGTCTCTCATTTTGTATGCTAACATTTATTTCAAGTTTAGAAAATTCTTAGAATGATTCCCCAAATTTGGTGAAGTATGGGCCAATAATATCACCCATTAGGTGGGAAGAGGATGATAAATAAAGAGAGTTTCTTGAAGAAGACAAGATGATGTAGATTGAAGACATTCCACATGATGAAAATGAAGAGAATGAGGAATACTATGATGAATTTCCATGTATATCAGATGAAACCAAAGAAATGGTGCACCAAAAAGACATGAAAGTCAATCAATAAGATATGAATGAATAAATAAGCTTGCAATAGTTGTCTTTGGAGGTAAATGCATGTTTTAACATTGATTTTAATTGCATCTATTAAAAATAAAAGGATGATATGAAGGTTGAGAGAAATAAGGAAAAATTTCAGCTGTAAAAAAGAGAACAAGGGAATGGATATATATGGCCTAATTGTCTTAAACAAGTAAGTATTGAAAAGGAAGATATGAACCTTGAACAATAATTCAAACAAGGCAAGAATATAATTGACAAACAAGCATAAATATGTAAACTAAGAACAAATGCCAAGGAACATAAAATTGAAAAGATAAGCTATCAAATCATGAAGCATGAGAGTGATGAAAAGAGAACCAAGTGGCAGCAAAATAAGGTACAAGGTAGAAAATGGGTGAAAAAAAACATGATAAGAGCACAATAGGATCATGTTATAAGTGAATTCCAAGTACGCATGAAGATTGAATAAGATGAAAAGCCCACAAAGAAATAAAAAGATATGGTTCAAGTAAACCAAGCCAATGATATGAAGGTACATCAGGAATATTAATGCATAAAATAATATAAGTGTTTGCAAGATTTGTTTTCAAAAGTTGTATATGATGATATATGTGAATTTGACTCCAATGATGATAACATATTATATATAGAAACCATTGCTTCGATGGATGAGAGTGTAACAAAATAAGATGAGGATGAATCACCTCAAAGATTTATTGAGAATAAATTTATTCATAATGAGGATATTGATTTTATTCTCACAAATGAGGGAGTCTAAGGAGATGAAAAAGAATAATTTGCCGAAGGAAGAACAATGTAAACCAAGTTTTGATGAGGATTTTGAAGTAGTGGATGCACTCAAGTTGAAAGAGGAGTTGGAGATGTTAGAAGACATGTTCAATACATATAAGGTTCTGAAATAAGATAACTTACATCAAGAAAATTTCAATTAATATACACATAAGGAGCAAAAAAAATAAGCACAAAGAGTGGTGCAAACAAAGATGCAAATAGGCAAGCTAGTAATAAAGCAAATAGAGTATGAAGAAATAAAAAAGGTGAGTTATTCCATGGGTAAAGATAAATATGAGTTTAAATTTTTTAATCATGGATATGTATAGCCAAATATTGGTCAAATCATATTTCACTATGGTGAGGATGAAAGGAGAAAGGCTCTTACATAGTGAGCAAGATGATAGAAAAAGGCATCATAATGTGAAGAAGTTTGAAGAGGAGGAAGAAAAAGAGAGTATAAATTATAAAGGATATATATTTAAATTAATAAGATGTCATTATATCCCAAAGGATAATATTATATCATGGACAAGGAGAAAAAATCACTAAACAAGCAAGCCACAAGTGAAAACAATGAGGAAATAAGATATCAAACAAGCATGAGGAAGAATAATGAACACAAATTGGTTGAATATAAGTATGATGAAGGAAAAATCCAAATGTAACAAGTTGAAGAGGCATCAAACAAGCCTCTACAATAGTTGGAACACCTCATAGGGGTAGAATATGCATGGACACAAAGACTAGACAAAGCCACAAGGAAGAAATGCAAAAGTTTAGAAAACAAGAAGGAGAAAGGAATGAATAATAACATGAAATTGAACCTAAAAGACCCTCAAATTTGGAATTTTAAGGCAATAAATAAATATGGATGTTCAATTTTTTTTACCTCTTAGGGAGTATGATACAGGAGTATCAAGGCAAGAAGACATCAATTTTGTATTTTGGTCCTAAGGAGTCAAAATTGGTCAAGTTTGGAGTGTTAGTGTGTGTCAATAGACATTTGAAGGTCCATTCGTGTAATTTAGGTCATTTGGAGTCCCTAGGGGTCATATGAATAATTTTTGTGAGTGTTTGGAATTTCCCCCCAAAACCAATAATTTAAATTTTTAGATATTAGCATAAGCCAAGAATGACCCAATCAAGGTAAAAGGTGGTTAGGATAGTGGAAGTTTTTTCCAAGGTATAAAGAGTAATTTAGGTATAATTTTAGTATTAAATAAACATAAGTCATTAATAAATTCATATGAAGCTAAACTAATGTAAGTCACTAGTATACATTGTAGTTGGTGATAACATGTAAGTTGATGTAACTACCTTGAAGCCTATGTTGAAATAGAGATAAAAGTCATTGTAGTTGGTTGGTTTATTTATAGAGAGAATATATATCCCCATAGAGATGGATTAGGGTTAGAGAATGAGAAAATATAGAGAACCCTAATATGAAAGATGAACAAGTCCTTAGTAGATTGTATTATATAACTGGTATTCCAATGAATAAAGATTGAATGATTTTGTGTGATAATGTGTATGATGTATTATTGTATTTTAATTATGTCTTATACTATTTTTATATGACTTTCATTCCAATACCACTCTATATTTTGTGTTGATATAGGTCTACAACTAGGCAAAGTATGTTCCAATCAAGGAGAGGGAGGATTTGGACTATGATTATGGCAGACATGAAAGGAATCTCTTCATGGAATAAATTGAAAAGTTTTTAAACCTTAATATACTTTTTAATGATTAAATATGGTGTTAAAAATGATATAAACTCATGAGGAAAGTAACCCTACCTACAGACCCTATTGTATACTTGTGAATGTCAAGAAAGAAGGTATGAG